>OX235271.1:188829895-188981834 GCA_944472155.2 Trichobilharzia szidati | reverse complement strand
CATGACCCATACTAATAACTGAGATGCAACTGTCATTTAAAGAATTCAGACATAAAGAACCAACATAGAATCTAGTGTTACTGCGTTTAGGTCCAAGTTGTTTCACTCAATATAAGGTTACTGCAAAGAAGGGAATCGAAATGAAGATAATATGATCAAATATTGTAGACTTTTACCTGCAGTACGCTATAGGGTGTTGGCTACATCTCCCTACGGAGCTAAGACCGATATGCCAGAGACTTCAAGGATTAATGCTGCCTACCAACACAATCCTGCTTTTTTCTAACACAGGATTCTACAACAAACGTCATTATTGCTCATTTGATAGATCTGTCAAACGCAGTCAACACCATAAAGGCTATTAAGGTCGAATATCTGAAGTTTCTACAAGTTCTTTACCGTCAATCTCCGTAGTTTGGAGTCGAACAGTGCAAAAAAAGCGTATTATTGAAGAGCAGTTCACTTCATCATTCATTCATGAAATCCAAGTAAGTCTTTTTGCATTCACCAAAAAGATTAACAAAACAAGGAAGAATGTGAAGCATATAATAATATTGAAGAAAACATTTAAATATTGATTAGTGAACAAAAGAGTAATTAAAATCGGGTGATTAAATGGTATATCCCTTTTTTTGAAGTGGAGCCACCTTTATCCGAGTGGCTTTATTGCATATCCCAGCTAATTGTAGGGTCGTAGTCCGTTGCTATGGTGATCTAGTAACAAGTTGTATTTGTTGTATGCTTTATAAATGACATTTTGCATTTTTTTTAAATTGTTTTTCTGGAGGACTTATTATCAGTGGCATTATATTCTTGAACTACATTACACATTTACTGCATTTTTATCAGAAAATATGGTGCTTGGTACTGATCTGTGCACAGTGAAGTGGATCAAATGGAGGCAGTGAGTTCAAAAGTTCAACGCAGATTATTAAGTTGTTTTACTTCATGAAATCATGCTGGTGTATTTTCGCCTATTTGATGAAATCTCCTAATACCCATCGGATAAAGTAGGTGGCATTACTTTAAAAAAGGGAAAAGTCAGATAATCTCTCTCCTTTATCCAGTGGATATTAGGGCGTTTCAATGAACAAGTCAAAATAAATAGACCAGCATGATTTCATGCAAATTCAATAATCTGCATTTAACTTTTGAACTCAACTGCCTCCTTTAATCCGGTTATCGACCAAAGGGCGGGTATACTACTCAGCAGTCCGCATCGCCCTTCTTTATGGCTGTGAGCGAGACCTGGTCATTGAGAGTGGAAGACATGAAAAGCCTAGCTAGCTATCGTTGATCATAGGTGCCTACCTTCTATCTCCTGTGTGAAGTGGTATAATAGGGTGAGCAATATTGAGGTTAGGCGTCGGTCGAGTGCTAGGTAAGGAGGGGAAATCAATCGACGAGGCTGTGAAGCTACATCGACTGAGATGGTTAGGGCATGTGTTACGAATGCCTAGCCATCGCCTTCCTCGACTGACGGGAGATGTTAGCTGACATAGGGTCAGGTTGGAAAAGAGTCAGTGGTGGTCAAACCAAAACATGGCACCAGTCAATGAAATCCACAACAGTTACTTTAAGTCAGACACGTAGGAAGGTGTAGAGTTCCTGGTCGGGATCCTCAGGACGGTAAAAACCAATGGCTACTGGAGACAACTGGTGATATGGCTGGCTCAAAATCGTTGTCAATATCTGGCGCAGATGCATCCACTCCTTGTGACTTATAATACCCAATGAAAGTATATTGTTCTTCGATGTAACTATTCTTTTAGCGTCATATCTCTGTTTACTTTCTCTATTTTGCATTTCTTATTACTTTCTTCTCTTGCTTTGTGTGATACATGGAGGGAGTGTGGCGACTTGAACTGCTGCACATCAGTGCAAAGTTCTATGTTGAAATCAATCAGTCAGTCAGTTTAATCCATTAATATCATTGCTGAGATAGCAGTATCAAGCAGTATATTTTCGGATAAAAAGTGCTGCAAATGTGTAACACAGTTCAAGAGTATAATGCAACTGATAATACATCGGCCAGAAAATTTCATTTTCAAAGCATAGAAGAATAAAAGCATAACTTGTCATTAAACTACGATAGATAGCAACGGACTACAACGCTACGATTATTATTATTATTATTATTAGCAGGGATATGCGTTAAAGTCGTCACTCAACAAAATCTATTCACCTTTTGGTTGACTTTTGCACTAAATCATTAGAGTCCTAAGACCATTAATTTCTAGCATTTTAAAAGATTGTTGGTTACAGGATTTCATCATGAGCTGACATTACTTAGAGAACCATTGTAAAACCTGGGAATACTGGACAACTGTTTCGTCTTAGTTTCAGACTCTTCATCAGTACGCCTCCAAAGCCTCAGGATGGTCGTGGGTGGGTGCTTTGCGCTTCGGGTTGGCCACCCCTCCGCACACCTCTTGAAATGCTCCCATATGACCGGGCGTCTTACACAGCCTCTCCTGAGGAAGTCCCACTCACTGCCTTCACGTGGCGGAGGTGTTTTTCACCAAAGTGAGAGGGCGAAAGCGGACGCCCGGCGCTCTTCACCGGGTTGACTGTCCATTGGATGACAGTCTAGGGGAGATGGCTAAACCCTGATTCCAAACCTCCAACGACTGGCGTATGAAGCTCACTGGAGCTCACCGGCAGACGTATGGACAAAGGGCTTGTTGGATGTCCTGGATGTCTGGCCCCATTCAAAAAGGCGTATGAACCGAACTCCGGTCACCGGCTGCCGATGGATAGTGGACTCCCTACTCCACTCCTACTGCCTTGTAGGTCACACTTGGTTGTGTAAAGGCTGGAGCTGCACTCTCAAAAAAAGGCCGAGCGATTCTAGGGACATCACTCGTACCAAATTCCCATGAAACTTCATGAACTCTCTTACAAACGACTCTCACCGTGGCATCAGATCGCCGCGCATGGGCAGCGATGATTCGAGATGTTCACGAAACCGGCTCATCCTCCCGTAGGACATAGCCAAAGTAAAGTAAGTAACCACCACCACTGTTCGAACCCAAGACCTTCTGGTTACTAAGCGAGCTCGCATACCATTAAGCCACTGGGACCCGATCCAATGGCCCATGAATTCTAACTTCTGCCAATTCACGGTATAGCGCAACCGCTAGCCAATGTCTTCGGCGAGTATTTGTCCTCACACCCGACCTGCTACACTCTACTGGTCACGACTTCCCACTAGAACCCCGGTTAACTACCTACCTGAATAGGGCCAGTCGTAAGTGAGCATCTCATTGATATTCAAGTATTGGTTTTTAGGGGTTTGGTTGATTGATTACAGGACTTCATCAACCAGAATGTCCTTGGTTCGAACCCAGGTGGGTGCGTACTGATGAAGAGTCCAAAACTAGAACGAAATAGTTGTCCAGTACTCCCAGGTTTTCCAGTGGTTCTCTAACCAATGTCAGCTCATAATGAAATCCTGTAACAAATCAACTAAATCCCTACAAACCAATACCTGAATTTTAAAGGATTGTATTTAGATGGTATTATCGATTATTCATATGGCTTAAATCAACAACCGCCGACTTCATGTCTCATTAACACTACTATGTGTTTTCATCTGACCATCCTTAAGAAGTAAAATATCCCATCTATAGAACATAATTTTCACTTAATTTCCTTAAACATCAAACAATCCTCAAAGTAATTTGGCGGATGATGATTAGCGGTGCAAGCCACCAGGATGCACACCGCGTCCTATTAGAGACCCCCGCCGTCAGCTAGTGTATGCACCTGCATTCCTCAGAGAGTTCAGTGATGGTGTTCTCACAGAGACTCAAACCCAGTAACCCATAGTTTTAATCGCCAAAGCGTTATCCCCAGTAGACCATTTCGGTCACAAGACCTGACCACCTCTTGTGCAACAGGTATCAGTTATTAACATAATTCAATTTGGACTTCCCCGTTGATTAGTTGAACCGAAGTGTTCGATCTCAGGTTGACATGTCGACTTCTTGTGCGGATTCTTCGACATCTGAGGATTTAACTTGAAGCAATTTGGTAGATGGTGAAGGTAAAATCACTTAGAATAGTGGCCTAGTGGATAACATTTTGGCATTTGAAACTATGGAGGTACCGGATTTGAGGCCTCAGTGGGAACACTATCACTGACTCTCATTGGGAAATTCAGGTACGTCCGGTTGACGAGTAGTCTCAAATACGACGAAATACTTGTTGCCCTGGATTCCACTGCTAGTCAACATCCACCAAATTACTTCAAGTTAAATAATCAGACACCACAGAGGCATCCACGCATAAGGAGCCGATATGTCCAATCTGAGGTCGAGCACTTCGGTCCGATCAATCAATCAATCAATCAACGGGAAATTTTCAAATTGAATTAAGTAAATCAGTCCTAACAAAACACCAACATTATATCTCTCCTCCCACCCCATGGCAACTTAAGTGAAGGTCTTTTCTTGTCTCTATCGGAACACAATCACTCACTGATAGGGAGAGTGGGAGGGGGGGTGGTGTGGATGCACCCTTATCCAGTTGGTGAGTCCCATATAGGACGAAATGCGTGTCCTAGATTCCACCGCTAGGCACCACCAGCAACAACAACACCAACCAAGTGATACGTATCCCTCGCTTAATTATTCATAAACTTACGCACGCACACACACACACACACATGCAAGCACAAAACTCATTAGTGTAAATCACTCGAAAGACAGTATATGATTGCTATTTCTAATTTGCATAACATACATATACATATAGTGGAAAAGGAGAGAAACAGCAGGAGTCTTTCTTATCTTTTATAATTTGTTTACTAAAAGAAATTGAAGTTTTTTTTGGGGAAAGAGAACGATGTTTTACGAAAAAACAGAATTCAGAAAAAGAAGAAATACAAAGAACAGTCAAGAACAGAAAACAAGAAAATCAAGGATTTGTTAGAGCCATTTTCAGTGATTGAATTTGTAAAAATCAAAAGAGAAAATAAAAATTGAAGCTTTTTTAAAGAAAGTGGAAGGAAGAGAAAAGGTGGGGAGGGGGCTTTTCCTCCCATTCTGTGTAAAAAAAATACCATAGTGATGAAAGGAGGATAAGAAATGCAGAGATAATTTATAGACTACCAACCAGGTAGTAAGGCTTACAGAAAAACCAAAGAAACACAACAGCCGGAGTTATCCATTAAGCTGAAAATATTCGCTTTAATACATACAGAGATAATCTAAAGAGATCAGTAGTAAGCTCTGAACTTGGGCACTGTGGTAGAATATAATTCCATGTTAGGTAAGTTTATTTAAGTTTTAAATATCACACACAGTGATGCAGTATTAACAACTGAACATATAATATAGCATTCAAAGCATCTGTAGTTACTTGTGTACAAAGAAGAAAGACGTCAGAGGCTTTACGTAAGATTTCCAATGACCCTGGAATTAGTCGGAGTGGCATGTAAACCAACCAACTTACTCTCGAAGTGATAAACTTTGTCAACTCAAAGATTCAATTAAGAAAATCAATCAATCATTCAAAATAATTAACGGACAAAGTACCTCAAGTCTTCTCAGGTTTGCTGAAGCTATAGCAATAAAACGATTGAAGCCTGACTTTTGTGTCCAAAAAGAATCCGTTGTTGGACTTCAATTATCCTGGTAACTCACTTCTCAGTAACGCTTTGTTTTCTAATTTTGTTAATTTATCTTTTCACTCGACCTCCCGCCTTTATGTTTCGCTTGACTCTCTTCAGAGTTAACTTTTCTTGATCTTCTGAGTTCTGCTCATTCTATTACATCATCAACTTCTCATCTGACCTCATGTGCACCGTAATTTTAAAATTTTGATCTTCTCTTATCTAATTACGTAACTATTGATAATTGTCTTTTGTTACCACCTTAACAACATAACTGTTAACTAATTTTTTCACGAAACTTCTCGCTACCAATATACATATATATATATATGTCGTGACACTTTAGACACCCTGTAATTTTCAGTGCCTTATTTTACTATGACGCTGTGACACTATGCTTGCTAATGGACAAAGGTTTGTTAAAATGTACACTCTTTATTTTTAATTTTTAAAAAAATTCAGGTTATACACAGTGATGAGAATCAATGAAATAAAATGGATCCAGATTATTCTGCGCCAATGTTTCTTCTTTCTTTGTTCAAATTTATAAAAAAGAATCATTGTATGAAAATCAATATAAGTTACCAAATACCATGTAATGCTGCCTGTTAGTGAGGTCAATTACATAGGTCAGTCAAACCAGTAGATCGGGGCTAATTAGATTATTGGAATATAAAAATTTAGCTAGACCCTGAATAATTGACCCTGGGAAGTTAAATAACATAGAAAAAGACTCAGCCATTGCATTGCATTCGCTTGCATGTAATCACACACCATGGGATGGGACAGAATGAGAGTATTAAAAAGTAATGTAGTTATTTGGAGAGAGAGAGAGAGGTTAATCACTGAAGCTTTGTTTATTGAGTCAACACCGAACTCGTGGAATCGAAATGACTCAGCACCTATACCAGAAATATTGAAAGTGACTACAAATAACATAGGGAACTTGGAGAGACAGAATAGGAGAAAACATAAAAAGGAGAAAATGTGAAACCGTGTGACTGAAATTGATATGATTATGAGCAATAGATTGTGCTCGAAACGTCATCCAGTTTTTAATGCTGCATTGATATGTGATAATGAAAACAAACTTATCTAATGTGGAAGTTAAACTATCATAGACAAAGTTAAGGTCTTTCAAAAGTTGACCTTCAAGGACCAGTCAGATTTGACGAGCGTAGTGGACGGTCATTCCAAATCAAATCGTGCTTTTTTTGGATTTGACAAGGGTAGATACAGTGTTCTACTTATAGGTACTTTTTCTGCGAATCTATACTCTTAGACGAATTTATATTTTTTTAGGGTTCAAATTAGAGGTGGATTAAAGAAGTGTTAGTATTAACAATGAATCTCACAAAGTACCATGGTCTACACTCGCCTGGATCAATACATCTTTGGCGCATGGTTTGACTTCTCTATATTATTATTATACGTGTAGTGACTGGGAGAATTTCTTAGAACACACATAAAAGACAATCATCTAGTATACTATCGCATTTGCAGTGTTTTTGAATGCATTTTCCAATGATTATGCAGCTTTTTTGCATCTGAATTTTGATTGGTCATTCCAAATCAATGTGATTTTTTGACTATGCTGGTTTGACTTCGCCTGAAACTGAATTTAAAACGTAGAACTTTTCACAGAGATGCAGTACTTCAAGTTACGACACACGTCGTATGAAGAGAAAAGTAAATTAAAATTCACAGAAGAGAAAATAATACCATGGAAACTAATTAGACTTATTATTGCATCTGGAAGATCACGAAGAATGAACGCGCTTTCGACAAAGACAACAACATTGAGCCATATCAATAAAACTTTCCAGTCATTGGTTTTTAGCTTCTTGATGGCCGCAGCTAGTGAGACTACACCTCCCCACGTGGCAGAAACCAGTAGTCAAATACTTCATGGATTTCAAGTTTGACCACGAGCTGATATCGGTTAAAGAACCATTGGAAAACTAGGAAGTACTGAACAGCCGACTGTTTCGTCCTGGTCTGGGACTCTTCATCAGTAAATACTCATTGCGGTTCGAACTTAGGACCTTCTGGTTACAAGCCAAGCTCTTCGATTATTCAACCACTGGGACCCGATCCAAACACCCATAGACTCCAACTTCTACTAATTCGTGCAATTGTACAGCTTGAGAATGATTTCGCCGAGAAGATTAACTCTCCACTGGACGTCTTTTCTTTTATATCACTGGAGAGTAATTTAAGCGCCACACATAATTCAACAATAAAAACGCTGATCCACTTGAGGAATGCTGTTACCAAATTAGCAGTTTTGAAAACAATCAACAAGAAGCGCTGTACTTGGATTCACTATTACAACTCAATTACCTTAGTCGACAGTTACGTTTTTGATGTTGTTGAGTTCTTTTTTGGTGGATGGTTTAATCTTTTAAACTTCCACTGTCCTTCTGGTGGACAACATACATATCTGACGTCAACTATAAATTAGACAAACGTGTTTAGCTCAGAGAACACAAAGTTGACTGACTGACTTATTGACTGAATTTCAACATAGAAATTTGCACAGAATTGCAACAGCTCAGGTTCCCACACTCCATATGTATAGTCCACAAAGATGGAGAAGGAGTTTAAAAGAACTATAACAAGCAGAAATGCAAGAGATAGTAGAATAGTAACATGGAGAACACAAAAGGATTGAATGGAGCTTTGAGGATATTATAAAGAATGTATTAGTGTCTTCGCCACTGAGAACAGGGGGGGAGGGCTTTAAGCCATGTGAACAATAGTCTTTAACCATTGAAAAATAATAACACCACAAACATAAACATGAGCTAGGTATCTTTTCTTCTCTTATTAGAGAAAGAAAAGAAAAGATGCCTAGCTCATGTTTATGTTTATGGTTAGGACAGGTGTTACGTATGCCTAGTCATCGCCTTCCTCGAAGGGCAATGTTAGCTGATATAGGGTCAGTCTGGAAACGAACTAGCGGCGATCAAACCAAAACATGGCACCGGTCAATGAAGTTTAAGCCGGTCACGTATGAAGGTGAAGACTTCCTGACTGGTTGGGGTCCTCGGGACGGAAAAACCAAAGGCTACTGGAGACAATTGATGATATGGCTGGCTCAAAATCGTTGTCAATGTCTGGCGCAGATGTCTTCACTCCTTGTGACTTATAATACCCAACGAAAGTATATTGTTGTTCGATGTAACTACTCTTTTTGCGTCATTTCTGTGTTTACTGTCTCTATTTTGCATTTCTTATTACTTTCTTCTCTTGCTTTGTGTGATACATGGAGGGAGTGTGGGGACTTGAACTGCTGCACATCGGTGCAAAGTTCTATGTCGAAAACGGACAGAAAGACAGGCGTCTTTTCTATAATATGCTTAGGTAATGCACTATGCTCCATATTTAATATATCAGAGTTTATAATACTAATATACACGGGTAAAGCTGAGTGGAATGAGATTTGAACTTAAGACCCATTACTTAAAAGTCTAGTAGTTAAATCACTAAGCCACACACCTATATATTTTTCATTAACAATATTACATCTCATCCCCAGATCTGAACTATATTGTATTTACTTCTAAGTATGTGTGTAGTCCTTCGGCTAAAGCACTAATATCCAATTAGAGATTTGATATATTTCAAGTTTGGCCACGAATTGATATCAGATAGAGAACCATTGAAAAATTGACAGGGAGTACTGGGCAGCTAACTGTTTCGTCCTAGTGCTTGGGATTTCTCATAAGTACCCATCCACCACCCGGGTTGGAACCCAGCACCTTACGATTACAAGGAGAGATCGGAGACCATTCAACCACTAGAAGCCGATCCAACGTTTAGTCCATGAATTTCAACTTTCGCCAATTTGTTAAAGCAACTCTATTACTTGGTAGTAGACATTTATGATTTTCAGTGTTACCCTTTTCTTTAAGCTCGATTAGTTTGATCTGCAAAACTCGTATTGTCCTTCAGTACTATATATTCCTAGCGTCGACTACAAGTGGACAGGCCTAGGTCTAGGTCACAGAACACAAAGGTAAATAAAACCAAAGCATAGATCTGAGATAAATATCTTCACCATCATACATATACATACATACGTTGGACTGTGCGCCATAGTTCTTCATATTTCAAGGTTCGATAATACTAATACTGTTAAGTTTTATAGGGATAAAACTGGGTGAGATAGGTTATGAACTTAGGGCCCATTAGTTAAAAGCTTAATATTTAAATCAATAAGCCACACCTATATATATATATATATATATATATATATATATATATATATATAATACATCAAGATAAGTGTGCCGACAAACAAAACGTCTAACATTATGACATCTTGACAATCATTCTATCTAATGAATGCCACACATCTCAGATTAAAATCTCTGCGCGTAAAAATAAAAAGAAGACAGAAAAGTAGTATATCTTTCTGACATGCCTTGGAAGCAGAAAAAAACGAGAACAAAAACAAGTAAAAACACACTACAGGTGAATTGATAAGATGATTTTCTACCGGAATGAATGCGAATTCACTATAACCTAACACCGTTACCATAGTAACTGTTGTTACCGGAATCAGATAACAGTGAATAGTCTAACAGTTTTTGTTGTTGATTTCTAGCTAGCTAATGCGTTTACAACAAACACTACACCAGTTAGATAAGGTTAGTTGATGAGCCTTATCAATATTAATTAATCAAGGTAACATAAAGACACAAATAGGCCAGTCAGTCAGATTTGTGTATATCTCACAATTAAATCACCCGGGAAAATTGTATTTCTAAATGTGTAAATAATACTTTACTTAATATAAACAATTAAACTAAAACAAACATCAGTCAACCTTTATTTTTTTCTGTTCGCTTGTTTGTTTATTTGTTTGTTTTCAATCTAAATTATGCTCTCAATTTTGAACATTAACTACCAATTACCATATGCATATTGATATATACATAGATGTCCTTCTTTGAGTTCATTTCTCCAGTTATTACTACAACTAATACTACACAACTTCAGATGAATTTTTATTCTGGTTGAAAATCCTAATGAATTTAAGGGTTTATGAATTGGCAAAAGTTAGAATTCATGCGCTGGATATTGGATCGGGTCCCGAAGACTTCATGGTCTACAAGTTCGCCTTTTAACTAGAAGATCCTAGGTTCGAACCCCGGCGGGTATATACTGATGAAGAATCCCAAAAATAGGGAGAAACAGCTGTCCAGTACTCCTAGGCTTTCCAATGATTCTCTAACTGATGTCAGCTCATGATCAAATCCTCCAAACAAATACAGTATTGTCCAGTTCTCCTTTCCACTTTTCAATAGTTCCTATAACTTGGATGAATAGAGTAAGATGAAGAACAACAGTAAGTTGTACAGAATGAGAGATGGTACCATCAATGTTTATTTCGTTAGCGTCTCATCCACTGCGTACAGTCTTAAGAAATTAATTAAGTTTATGTGTATCAAACAATTTAAACATACTTGCAAATGTTACATAATGTCAGTTAATGACAGTAGACTTTAAACTTAATAAACAGTCCTCAGAAAATTTCACTTACACAGCTTAAACACCAAAGGTTCGAGTTCAAACAAAACGCTATATGCTTCGAAATAATGACAAAATAGTTAAGTTATGAAGACAAGAGGTGAACAAGTTGACAAATAATCCGATGAGTTCAACTCAAATCATGAAAACAAGAGACAAGAGAAGTTACACTTTATCCAAGGGGGAGAAGGGGTTAAGCTCAAAGGGAAAGAGAGAGACAGAGTGAGGGTCAAGACAGCCAGTTACCATGATAAGGAAAGACAACTGATAACTGCTTCTTTCTAGATACACAAAAGTCGGCTTCAAGGCGTTTTGATAGAGATTGCCTCGGTAGGCAAATTTAAGGAGAATTGAACTATTTCGTTTATCGACAATTTCGGCACATATTCAGAAAATCGAAGGTGTAACTTTGCGTGTCTCTTGTTTCTATGATTTAAGTTGAACTCACTACATTGTTGCCTAGCTTATTAGTTACTCATCACCTTAATCAACTCTTGCCTTTATTACGTAACTGCCTTACCATTGTATGCATTTACTCATGTTTAAACTCCAAACTTCGGTGTTTAAGCTAAGTGTAGTTTTCTGAGCACTGTTTATTAAGTTTAAAGTCTCCTGTCATTAACTGCCATTATATTCTGATTTCACACTAGTAACTAGTGTGATGCGTCTAGTCCTCTCTTTGGTGCAGACTGAATTCTATCAGTCAGGTTGTAATGTGACCACCATTCTAGGTAGCTCGCCATCACGGTGTACATTGTTTGTGATGATATGAGATGGTTGGAGGCAATCGGCAGGAAGCCTTGGACCTAGGTTTCGTGCTAGTTGGCACTCGTCAGCAAGGCGTATCTGCAACCTTGAAGGAACTGATGTCCCTTCTGAGATTCGAACCCGCGTCACCCATATCATATCATCACAAACAATGTACACTGTGATGGCGAGCTACCTAGAATGGTGGTCACATTACAACCTGACTGATAGAATTCAGTCTGCACCAAAGAGAGGACTAGACGCATCACACTAGTTACTAGTGTCAAATCAAAATATAAGGGAATAAATGTATGAAGGCTGTTAAACTGATGTCGTTGTGTGATGCAACAAAAAATTGATCATATTCACTGCAAACTAACACTTAAAAGGTGCATTCATCAAAATCTTCATACTTTTCAACAATACAATCAATTTGTATAAATAGAAATATAAAAATGGTTAAACAAGCAACAAATGTTGCTTATAATGAAGCAGGATTCACTAAATTCATTCAGCTTTAGTAGAACTTTAGAAAAGATTTACTGAAAATTTAATGAATTCATTAAATCCTACATTCAAGTACAACATATGTGGTGGCTTGTTTTAAATTCGTATATAGCGGGAAAATAAATGTTTTCAATTTTTGAGGAACAATGTTGCAAGAAGAAATGGTATACGAAGAATGGAGATGGAGTTGATTGCCTTTAGTTTTCAGGCAAAATGGACAACGGGTTCGAGCTCACTATCACCAACTTTAACTTGGGCAAGTGAGTAGTGATCATCAGTCCTCAAACACACAATATATGAGGCTTATAGCTTGGTGAGTTAAGCAGAAAAACATTCTAATATACATGTCTGGGAAATATAGAGTGGATGTGAAAAAAGCATAGAATGGTAGTCAAACCTATACCTCCATTTCACCGACTTTGATGAAAAGGTCCACGTTGACTACTTCAAAACTATGGTGTGCAGTGCCACAAATCTTTATCAACCTCATTCAACAGATACATGACGATGGCACGTAACAGGTGATCCACAACGGAAATCTCCGTAAGGCGTTTGCAGTGAATTCATGAGTAGGACAAGGCTGCCAGACTACTATTACCAATGACATTTCTAAATGTGGTCGACCAGATTGTGCATCAGATCGTGAGTGGGGAGCGGGAAGACAGGAATACGCTGGACCGAGAAGAAGATGCTAGAAGATATGAACCAAGTGGATGACTCATGTCTAATATCGCACAAACTCGAAGACTTACAGGCGAACACCAACAAGTTGACAGAAGATACAACCAGCGAAGACAGAACTTCAAGGAAACATAGTGAAGATGAAGATGGTGAAAGTAACCGAGCAACAACAAGCAACACCAATCAACGGGAGAAACTTGAAAGAGGTTACTTCCTTCACTTATCCAGGAAGCAGCATTTCAACAATAGGCGAGAGCAAACAAGAGAATGTCAAAGGTAGGCTGGATCGGAAAGGGAAGACAGACCTCCATCATTCTGAAATCGGTTTACGAATCTGCAATCAGTATAGAGAACAAAATTTGGATTTTCAACAAACGTCAAGTCACTTCTACATGGGTCAGGAAATTGGCCAACGCGTCACGGAAAGCATTTCCAACAACCAACTGCAGATTTTTATCAACAGCTGCCACCTGCCCTGGCTACATACTGGAGAACAAATGGTGGGGCAGCCGGAAAGAATTAGCAACAAGAAACTCTGCAGCGGAAGAAGCCGACCAAGAACCTACTGTTCAACAAATATCCCGAAGAAAGTGGAGGTGGATTGGGAACACAATTAAGAGACCGTCGAATGACGTCGCCCACAATGCAGGCCATCATTCAAGCAGAACCCATATGGGAAACGAGTTGGGTGTGTGTCTGAACATAAAATGGAGGAGATCAGAGACTATGGCCGACCGTAGGCCCTATGCTAAAGAGGACCCCAGAGAATAGGACAAAGTAGAGGCGTGCTGTTGGAGCCCTATGTTCCACTCACTCAGAATCCGAGAAAGCAATAATAATATTAATATTGACAATATAACCACCACATATTCCGCATATATATATTTACCTACCACTGTCAAAAAGTCGAAATAAAAGGTAAAATAAATGGACATATTTTGTTATCTAAATAACTTAAGTATACCAAAAAAAACAACCTATTTATCAACTCGAAGAATGTTTAAAGCATACATCATCTATTCAAACAAAACTTTATCCTGATTATTTTATTTAATTATCCTTAAGGTTTGATTAATTAATGTGTATCACTTTGACACACACATAAACAAAGAAACAAAACAGCAATGCTTACTTGATTATCTGGTTGACGCCAACCGACAATACGAAAAGCATCTAAACCATTCTGTTGAAGTATTTGAATCCAAGACAGTGCTCTTGTCCCACCACTAGGTAACCATTTTCTATCCTCAGTATTAAACAGTAAGACATAAGCTTGAGCTGAGGCTACTGGGGATTCTCTAGAAAGAAAAAGACCAAAGAAAAAAAGAAGTTCGAAGTTGTAGTTTCTTAATTTATATGCATAGAGAGAGAGCTATAATACTTTTAGAATTCTTTCTTCCAAAAATTATTACATTAATTAATTAGTGCCTACATAATAAAAAAAAGAAGTGCACAAATTATCCGACAATAAACATCCACCCTACACCCACACCCACAAGCGCGCACACAAAGTTGGCACACCTCGAAATAAGACGTGTAGAGTAGAGTAGGTATATTAACCAAAGTACATCTATCAATTTAATGATAATAATAATAATAACTTTATTTCAAACAGTATATTTGATACAACATCGCATTCTCAGCATGTAATCTTAGGTTTGAAAACGGAACGAAATTAGGGAGAAAATTACCCTTATACAGTGAAATGAGAACAATGTTTGGCATGCAATTCGATCCTGTTAAATGTAAGATGATGAGGCTACAGGACTGGACTACATCAACTACTCATAGGTGGCTTAAAGATAGGCAGGAGTGAAGTGGTGGCTAAGCGAGTTGACCACTATGTCGCTTTATAGGGAAGTTGTATCAGCCAGCCCTAGCGGGTTGATCGCTGACCAAATCTCCACATGGATATAGAAGGCTCGTTTGGCATTTCCCAGCTTACGCCATCTCTGGCTTAGTAGATGTGATATCTGGATAGCTATCGACCAAACGATGTGTGTACTGCACGGCACCAGCTCGCTCCACCCTCCTTTATGGCTCACTATGAGCGAGACATGGCCATTGAAAGTGGGAGACATGAAAAGCCTAGTTGGCTGTCTTTCATCATATGTGTCTCTGTTCTATCTCTTGTCCCAGGTGGTAAGTGTAATAGGGTCGAATGCTCAGTAAGGAGGGAAAATCAGTCGACGAGGTCGTGAAGTTACACCAATTGAGATAGCTAGGACATGTTTTACGCATGACTAGCTATCACCTTCCTCAATGAGCAATGTTAGGTGACTGACATACGATCGCTCAGGTTCCAAAAGGACTAGTGGTGGTCAAACCAAAACCAACAAGGCGTCATCAGTCAATAAAACGCACAACAGTTTAAGCCAGCCAAGTAGGGAGGAGTAGACCTCCTGACTGACTGATCGGGGTACTCGAGATGGTTAGAACCAATTGGTGATACAGCTCAAAATGATCATTTTCAGTGGCTGGCGCAGATGCACTCACTTTTTGTGATTTATAATATCCAATAAAATTCTATTGCTCTTCCATATTATTATTCTTTTTGTCTCACATTTCTGTTTATTATGTCTATTCTGAACCTCTCTTGCTTTGTGTGCTACATGGAGTGTAGCAACTCGAACTCGGTCGGTCGGTTTTCGACATAGAACTTTGCACATATGTGCGGCAGTTCAAGTCGCCACACTCCTTCCATGTAGCACACAAAGCAAGAGAAGAAAGTAGAAGAAATGCATAATATAGACAGTAAACAGAGGTGTGAGACAAACGAATAGTAATAACGGAGAACAAAACAGTTTCATTGGAAATCATAAGTCACAAGGAGTGGATGCATCTGCGCCACTGAGAACGATTTTCAGCCATGTCACCAATCGTTTCCAACCATTGGTTTTTACCGTCCCGAGGACCCAAACCAGGAAGTCTGCATCTTCCTACGTGGCTTAGACTAACTGTTGTGGATTTCATTGACTGGTGCCATGTTTTCGTTTGACCGCAACTCGAACTGCTGCACATCTGTGCATAGGTCTACGTTCAAACCAATCAGTCGATGAAAAAAATATGAAATTTAGGACTATTATTGGTGAATACGTGTACAATAATATGATTAGTTTTAGATCAAGTCTCTAACAGTCCCCAACCACAAACCTTCACCACTCCGTAAACCCTAGTGAAGCAACTTATAACTCATGATATGATTCAGAGTTATAGTCAACGACTTTGAAAATTAATTCATGTAAGTGTGGCATCTTGAACTACATAGTAGTAACTTCGTATGCTGCTACACTAATACTATGTATACATCTTTGTGAAATGGAATCAAGGCTTCACTTGACCACGCTTAATAATTTACTTCTACCTTAATCCTAATTTAGACGGCATTACTCATCGATATAAAACAGCAGGTGGTTATGTGTTGTAGTCTGTATCACAGATACTTCAATCGATGAAGGCTTAAAATACTATTGACTGATTTAAGTGTTTGGTTTATTTTTTTACACTAGAAAACAGCCAAGAGGACTTTGATATCTATTCATCTGTAACAAGTTAACTATGAATAATTCAACTTCTTAATTAAGGATGCTAGTTAGGTCAATCAATCACTCTATTATTATTGTCATTTCTTCGGGTTCCTAGTGGAACACAATTCCACATCTCCATGCTTGCTTTTAATTTCATCGAAAGAAGACACATCGATTAACTGGCTCTCCGAAAGGTATTCCACGTTTCTCCGATTCCAAAGAAGAATGTTTGTTTTTTACATTTTTCTTGTGCTTTAATGTTTCTGTAGCGATTGTACTGATTTTCCGGAGTAGGGCTTCTGCCCCCTACCCTCACGCCCAAACTTCCCTCTTTCTTTGAGCTTAAAACAGGCTAGAAAACCAGTGGTAGACTGACTAGTAAACTAAGCGAGGTTCTTACATATAAGCGTGAAGTTTACATGAAACTTGGAGAATATAGTAACGACTTTTGTTTATAGCCCTGGACCTCCGATTCTACGGTACTTTCTACACCTAAATAATTAAAAATAGATTTTAGTTTCGTGCATCAAGCAGCTTCCTTTCATTATCACAGATGCTTCGTAAGTAAAAGTACATAACTCAAGATCATTCACCAAATTTAATACAATCATCTGCCAATCTATTAATTCAGTGTTCCAATTAAGTTATCATTTGATTACAAATATAGGTGTAGGAATACAAGAAGTAGAGTACATTCCAATGAAGCTGTGAGTGAGAAATTCTGACTGATTCACGCAGATTTAATTGAAAAATTGGCAGAATATCTACACATGTGTGGGAAATAGTCCGTGTGCATTGTACGAAAATAAGCAACCAACGAATTTCTACACGCATAGAACATAACTATATTTTTTCCACAGTTTTCACAATAACCGTGGTTGACAAATACTTCAAGGGTATATGAGTAACTCTGCTGACCTAAACCTTGTAAGGTATTTAATTTACTGATATACTTAGGGTAGTGGGAAATTATCGTCAGATACTTGTGATGACCAATTTAAAGTTGGCCACAGAAATGAGAATGTACACACTTTTACTATCTTAAGAATTTTGAATATTATATTCACTCATCTTATCTATTCTACAACATATTTATCGATTATAGTAACTTTTTGCAGTGTCGCACATGCTTTACTTTAAAAAGCCGAGAAAACTAGATAAACAAAGCCAACATGTTTCCACTAAGAAAATATTGCTGCAAATTACCATTAGTCTACACCCTATAAAATGGTCTTTATAGCCCGGAAGTAAGGCTAAAAAACCAAGTTATAATTAAAACAGTAGTCTAGCCTAAAATTCAACTGTTTTTGTAGGGAACATTCAATGCCATGCTTCGTGACATAGTCTAAGTCATATGAAAATTCATATAACTTGGATTCATCTTTATTTAGGTGACTATAAGCTATGTTAACAAGTCAATTCCTTTTCAAAAACAAAACATCATGAAAACGTCCAAATCAAACCAAAGATGTGGATTCTGTACCATACCTTAAATGGTGTAAAAAGTACTACAAACTCGGAAGGTTGTATTACGAAGTCCGTTAAAGTGAAACCCATTTATATATCAAGGTTATGGTTAATGAAAAATTTCCTATCAAATGTATATTACTCCGAACAGAATTATGAAATGATTTCTCTCCGGATAGCAACAACCAAAGCACTTCTGGTAATGGCGTCAAAAATTAAAGTTGAAGTGCTGTTCGCTACATTATATATCTACATGGATTTGGAACAAAAAAGGCTTGCAGTTTCGCTTTTAAGTAAACTTAAATTTGGATATTGCAATGTACGTACAATATTTATGTTTCTAATTTTCCATAACCAACTCTTTACCATTTCATTAAAAAAGTTTATCAGTAATACGGTTTGCTTTTCATAGGTAGAAATAAAGTCCATGACAAAATTAAACACATGCCATACACTTAAAGATAAAATAAATCTAATATACAGCATTTAATAGAATCATCTGCAAAAAGCTCACTAATTTATGTACATGGGCGCTATTTTGGGCAAGTGGTGAGAGTGGTAACATAAAGGGGGGATATGTGGTTAAATCGAGATTAGAATGGGAAGGTGGTGGTTATCTAGTGAGAGAGTATTGGTTTAATCTTGACTAAATAATGCTCACTTCAGGAAGAACTATATCACAACTAAAATTTGTCTATTTTTCTTACTACTGATTATGACCATTATTCACCCATTTTTGTTGGATTGGGATGCAGTTTGTACGTAAGAAAATTTTCTAATGAACATAAAAATTCTTTTAAGAAAAACAACAGAAGTGAAGATATTCAAACGGTAGAAACACGACTGACTTACTTTAATTCCCTAGCTGTCGACATCAAACGCACATCCGAGAAACGTTGTGTGGAAAACAAAAGTAACGAACCTAAATGAAAAAAATTAAATGTATATATGGATTTACTATAAAAAGAAGCTTATTTGCGGAAAAAGTCCTGAAATAGCAGTGCAGATAACAGCTAGTTTATGAAGAGTTAACCACAACCCAACTCACTGTCAATCAAAAAATTGTCCGGCAACGACCTTGAGGTGTAAACCTCCCACCATGCATTATGATGCCGAGTAACGCTCAAAAGTTCATTACTTTGTGACGTTAAGATCAACTATTTTATTTAATGGAAAAACAGCTGATTAGGGAATGAAATATTCAAGGGTGAAATCAACTTCATAAGAAAACTGTAAAATCTCAAATAACATGCAGTCTAGCTTTATTCATTTTTCGAGCAGTGAGTTGAACATAGAGTTGCAAGCGTTAGAATCTTCAGTACCAGTGGTCTTTTTATCAATTACTGTTGTTGCTAGCTGCACGTACAACTTCCTCGCCTTTCGAAGGTCACTACCGGCAGCTAGACTAAGGCACGTTTGACAGAGATTTGGACGTGAATAGAACCCTAACGTCACGCATAGCTGGCGAACATTCAAATACTGACTCATCTACACATCATATATATATGCATAGTGCAGTAATTTTGGTCGCCACTTCTTTGGATGATTTTCAGCGCAACAATGAATTGCTTTGTGCACCAGGCCTACCACCCCAGCACGAAGTGACCTTCCATAAATAAGCTAAATGCTATTCTGACTGATTAGCTCGGGACTTAATACTGTCTGTTTTCCTTTGGGACAAAGGGCTTCAGCAGCGCATCGCCATTTCACTCTATCGTTTTTATTCTTTTTTAGCATGTTCTAAGATTGATCACAACCACTGATTCTTATGAAGTTTCGTATTAACATGTAGGTTTCCGGGCACGTTGTAAATTGACTTCGCACTTTCTCTTGTTCTTCTTAACTCTATCACTCTGAGTCACTATTTTGGTCATATAAGCCAGATATACTGCCACATATTTTGACTCAAAGATCTCCTATCCTTATTGCATCCATATGTGTGTTTCTCCTCCGAGAGTATTTCTACGTAATTAAGAGAATAAGGAAGTGAGGAGTGCTACAAAAGACAAACTACAATTCTACGACACACTGGCCGGCAAATGAAGCAGAACAGGCAGGGCGCAGGCAAAAGAGACATCAAAACACTATATCAGATAACCAAGTCTCTATCCGGGAAGAGATCAACCTAGATGATGAAACCAATAAAAGACTCCTCAAGGGAACCTGATTACCAAGGAAGAGAAACAAATCAAACAGTGGGCTGATCACTTTGAAGGACTCTTGAATCGATCACCGGCAAAACCCCCTGAAATACAACTGACAGCTCCTCCAAAGAAAGAAGAAATGATGAATGTGATCAAGCTACTTAAGTCCGGGAAGGCAGAAGGACCGAACGGCATTCCTCCATAGCACTGAAAACGGCCCCATAGACTACGGCAGATATTCTCACTCCATTACTGTAAAAAGTTTGGAAGGAAGGCGCCTACTGATTGAAGAAGGGCTACCTCGTCAAACTGACAAAGAAGGGCAACCTAGGCCTGTGCAAGAACTGGCATGGAATAATGCTCTTATCCACGTCAAGCAAAATACTAAGTTTCATCATCCTGGAGAGAATAAAGGATACAATGGATACAGATCTTCACCCCACCCCCAGAACAAGCTGGATTCAAGAAAGGTAAATCATGTGCTGATCAAATTGCAACTCTACGCATCGATATCGGACAAAGCATAGAATGTCAGTCAAACCTGTACCTTAACTTCATCGACCTGGAATAGAACTTCTACAGACGGCGATGACCGAGAAGTAATTTGGAAACTCCTTCAACACTATGGAGTGCAGTGCCCAAGTCCTAATCAATCTTTTTAAATAGCTATGTGACAGTGCCATGTGTCAGGTGACCCACGATGGAGAACAGTGAGGCATTCGTCATGAAGACAGAAGTAAGACAAGCTGGCTGTCTATTATCACTGATGATATTCCTAATTGCGGTGGACTGGATTATGTGCCAGACTGTGCACAGGGACTGAGCACACAGGAACACGTTAGACTGAAAAGACTCTAGAAGTTCTTTATTTCGCGTATGAATGATATATGTCTAGTATCACACAACCACGAGGACTTGCAAGCGAAAACCAACAAACTGGCTGAAAAAGCAGTCATTGAGAATAGGACTGCAAGTGAACATAGAGAAGACGGAGGTGATGAGGATAATCAACGAACCGCAACAACAACAGCCATCAGCTGCAATCACCATCAACGGGAGAGATTTAACAGAGGTTGCCTCCCTCACCTATCTGGGAAGCATCGTTTCAACTACAGGCGGAACGGACGAAGATGTCAAAGTCAGAATCGGAAGTGCAAGATGTGCCTTCACCAGTTTGGAGATCTTCTGCACTCCGCCTTAGCTTTAGGAACAAGATTAGCATTTTCACCACCAATGTCAAGTCGGTTCGTTTATATAGGTCAGAAACTTGAACTGCGTGTCACGGAATGATTTTCAACAGGTGGCAGACTTTCATCGACAGCTGCATTCGCTATCTACATACTGAAGATCAAATAGCCAACCGGCCAGAAACAATCAGAAACATGAAACTATGAGAATAAACCAACCAACAGCAGATCGCTCAACAAATATGTAAGAGAAGGTGAAGGTGGATCTGGAACTCATTGAGGAGGCTGCCGAATGACATCGCTTGCCAGTACCTCGGGTGGAATCAATATATATAAAAGAAAGAAAAAGTTGTGTGAGTAACTTGATATGATTATGAGCAATAATTTGTGCTCGAAACGTCATCACTTAATATTACTGTGTAACACTGAGTGATTTACCAAAATAAAATCTTATCTGTAATGGAGTTAGCACTACATTTATCGGAATACACATCGCCACAGTTAATTGAGAGAAATAGTAAAATATAGTGGACATTTCACAAAACCAGTTGTTGGAAAGCCTGTCAGACCACTAAAATCACTGAAGAGTTATGAGAGAAAAGTAAAAGAAGGTTACTGTTCGACTCTGTTTCACACTAAGATGTCAATTCACACCAAACTTCTGTAGCAAGTAGTGCATCTTTCACTATTTCACTGCCACACACAGAGTTACTGAGCATAAGAAATTCACTGTTCTATGTATTCCGAATATTCAAAAGTAAGGCGTTTCCCAAGCTTGGATCATATTTCGAATTCGATTAAAAATCCACTTATATAACTATGGAGCCTTTTATTTATGCTAATGTAATATTGTGCAACACACTACACTAAGGATCCTGTACATTAGATAGACACATTGTCCACAAAACTTCTGTCATTACCAATGTCACCGAACGTAGAACTTCGAACGCCAGTTGCATCAGTGGCAGCTTTCATTATTCAGAGTAGCTGCGTCTTCAGTTAAAAAAGGGAAGCCGTGCGTCCGGTCGCCCAATTGTGGGACAAGCCAAGAAACGTTACACATTATTCGCTGGCCTTCACGGCTATATCTACTGAGTATTGTGAGATAGGGGTCTCATAACAGATATTTTGATATGAAGTAGTACGGTGTTTTTAAAGGGATAACGTTTCGAGTACAGTTAAATCTGATGATTATACCACTGTTACCATAGGACTTCCAAACTCTTTACACGGTCTTTAACACACTCCTCATTTTTAGAGCAGTTTTATAAATATGTGAAATCAGTAATGAGTTACTGCAAGTATGATATGGTGATTCAGTGCTATTTTACCCAGAGACACCCGTTGACATATGCGACTGAATTAACTGGTCACTGAGGAGTAAGCGTCAAGACGTTCCTAATCACTGGTGTTGGTGCTGACTGAACAGGCAAGTCCGCTGTGTTGATTAAGGAAGGTGGCTCGCCATTGCTATGCACTCTAAAATGAAGCCTCGTATTTGGGGTCATTCGGCAGGAATTCATGGCGACTGATCACTAAATCTATAGCAATCCTACAAATAGTGACATTCTAAATGTAAGCGATTAGTGACGAACTCTGGCGTGAGCTTCATACATACTATTTCATACAAACCCAGTGTATATTTCAGAAGAATACCATGCGCATTTTTGACCGTTTGCTTCTTGCGTTACATAACTTTCACTCAATTTCTGTGTAGAAAGTGACTGCCACTTCTTCATTACTGTCGTATATCTTAACTATTCGTTAGCACTGACTCGGTAATATTCCTTTAACATAAAAAAACTTTTGATGGAATAATTCCTTAGTTACCATTATTGTCTTGATATTACATATATCATGAGCTTTTGTTCATGCTAAAGTTGTTAAGTACCATGTTCTCCTCTCTTCTTTCTTCTCCGTTCATCACTATTTCTCTAGATCTATATTCTGAGTCAGTAATGCTGTCTCCCACGTCTGTATGAAGCGGTCGGGGTATGGAATTCGCAAATACTACACCTCTGTGAGGAAGTTGTACACTTAATAAGGACCAAATTGTATCCTACACGAATTCTGTTCATCAACTGGATAGGGGTCAAATTATTGATAATATCATGTCTACCAGTGACTATGTATCCATCGAGATTTTTAGATGTCAGGCCCAGGACCACAGCCCTTGATTTTCGTTTTATTTCTTATAAACCAGTAGTCAATTTTCAGTCTGCTGACCCAGTCTTTCTTTAATTCAGCCGATCAGCACAGACAGTTACGTGTCTTAAACGTAAACTCTGCAATTTCACGCGCAGATGTCCATAACTACTCAGCATTCTTGAGAATATAACTTTGATATAAACTATTCATTTGTACTTTGAAGATTGGTAGGACAATTTCACGAAAAGTAGATCTAGTCAGTATCTTAATATTGTTCGACGTATTATTGCAGTGTAACTAAGTGTTTACCGAACTATGTATATATCCAATTATCGTTCTTAAATACATCAAGATTTTCGCTTTCTGCAGTGTGCTAAACACTGCATACGACCAAATACTTAAGACATCAAGGCGGAAAGCATAAGAGAAAACTTGAAAGAATATATCACCAATGAAGTTATCATTCGAAGTATGTGAAACAGAGTGCGTCGGTGGTAGAGCGGTTAGGACGCTCGCCAACCATGCACATGGTCCGGGGTTCGATTCCCGGCCGACGCACTCCTTTACCTCGCTGAGCCAGAAATAATGCTGGTAAAGAGGAAAGGTTGGGCATGAGGCTAGCAACCCCATCCTGTAAAATAAACATCGCTACAGAAACTTCAAGCCACTAGCTTGAGGCCCTATGTTCCACTGGGGAACGTGAAGGAAAAAAAATATGAAACAGATACTAGAGTACGTGACAACGCAATATATATATATAACAATCAAAAGCCAGGGTTTAATTTTACAGTGACAAATTTTCGGGAAGCATGCATGGAAACACTTTCTGTGAAAGCAAAATATGGGCACATCAGTTAGTTTTGCAACCGTCCATTTACAGCTAATATAGTGGTACTACAAATGCCACGACTATTAACACTTAATGATATTGTGTGCGCGTTATTCAGTAAAGGTAGGTCATTTCCACAACACTTTCTATAATAGTTATCCACTTCACGTGTCAAAACAATTGTTAACTTTGATAACTGAATTCATGGTATAATTTCAGATACGATTGTGCCCGTAAGTACGGCATGCTAGTCTTGTAAGTGCTCGGTTCATATGAATAGACGAATATTATTATTTATAGTGGGTGACTCCACAAGATGAGAGGGAATGCTAATGTCTACGCAGAATACAGCAAACACTACAGTAAATTCTTATACGCACAGGTCCTACAGTATTTGTTCTGCGTAAACCAAAGGAGAGTCAGAAAACCAAACTGATCGTCCAAATTATGAAGTTTATTTCGGGACAGAGATCTTGGCGAGAGGATGATTGGATAACTAGCTAGAGATCATGCACGAACAGACGGATGCAACATTGCAGCGTGCCTAATAACTTGGCTGCTTCAACGCAAGTCTTCAGCTAAGCAAGCCGACTCAAACAGTGAAGTTCAGCACCCAATTTTGAGTGATCAATGCTGTCAGCCAATAATTTCAGAGAGATACCTACCTCTATGGCTCACTTCCCCACTTGTGGGATTGTGAGAACCCTGAAATAATGCCAACCAGAAGTAGGAACCTAGTGGTGGCACGGTTAACAAAACACTTCTTAAGGGGGTTGATGGCGATGATCTACGTGGTGGTCGTCTAACCATGCTAATCTGAGATATGTGCATCACTTTAGCAATGTTCCTGCGTCGGATCTCGTGTTCCTCTTGCTTCTTGTCCAGTGCCGTTGGACCTGCAAAAGGATACAAGAATGGTAATAACCTTGACGAGGATTCTGCAGCAAAAACAATGGTTGAATTAGTGTTTATCAGCTGCAAACAACACCCATTGAACTGAATCACTTCCATTAGTTCTCCTAGGGATACGAAACGCCTTGAAAACCGATGTTGTTTGTACTTCCGCCGAACTAGTATATGGCACGACACTACGACTGCCAGGTGAGTTTGTTTCTCTGTCGAGCTTCCCACCAGTGGTTGATCACGCCTCATATGTCAGCAGGCTTACAAACGCACTGCGTTCAGTTAAACCTGCTCCCTTTCGACCACAGTCCATTGATGTTTTCGTTCACCGTGTTTGAAAACTTCTTCACATGTATTTGCTTAGGTAGACGGACGAGTAGGCACTCCACCAAGCGGCTGGGAAGTTTTTTCACCCATAAGGGAACCATGGAGCTTTTTTTACTTCCGGCTGGTTCTATAATACAATCCTCACAGCCTCACTAGGGGGAGAATGAGCTGTAGCGGTAAATAATTCCCCAAAATTATTGACCACAGGAATCCTCACTGAACATTGGATGCTGACCCTCACTGTTTAAGTCGACTTGTTTGGCTGAAGGCTTCCGGTCAAGCATCCCCGCCATTCGATACTCCGTCGTGTCACGTGCGTGCACGATTACTAGCCAGCTAAGTATTCACTTCAGCCCGCGATTTGGTCCCGAAATATATATCGTACTTCGGACGACTAAATCTAGTCTTTTGCTTTATCTTTCGTACTCGAAGAGCGAACACTATAGAAGTTGCTGGTATAAGATCTTGCGTTAGTATACTCCGTACAATTCGCGAACGTCAAGACCGTCAGCCTCTGAAAGTGTATACATGCACCATACGAAAAATACTGCAAAAAAGATAACATTGAAAACAAATCATTTAGCAATTGATATTAGATGTCATAAAAGCATTTTAATTTATGATGTGAGATGCGGTGATAAATAATCTGCACGCACTAAAAATACATAATAAACGGGATTGTTTTTCAATTAAAATGAGTGGGGCACATTAGTTTATTCTGTGAGATAAATACGATGGTGTTCTGGAAATGTGTTTTCTTTTCAGTCTCTCTTTCTTCTGACCTATCCTGGTCTTCCATGTCTTAGCGATTTCTAAAAATTAATTTGTCTGACATTTTACATTAAAAAGTTAAGGCACTCAAACATAACTCAACCCCTCCTCTTACAGTTTGTCAACTCTTGCATCTTACCTATTCTTCTTTACTGTTCACCCTTATTCTTTCCTGGATTGCTTAGAAAAGACTATGTCATACTACTCAAAACTCTGAAGACTGTCAGTAGGGGGAGTGGTATCCCGTTGGGCCATATCGTTGAAATCGTCATTGATAGGCACTTGATTTCATGCAACAAATTTGCTAAAGGAATTTTGTCATACTGTGAGCATCCACTTTTCCCACAGCTCCAACCTTGTTTCTCCTCAAGTAAAACAAGAAATCATTTCAAAAAACTTTATGCGCGTACGTCTAAGTATAAAAACTCCCCAACACCCTACTTGGCACGTATTTTATTTGATGAAAGAACTAACTAAACTTCGTACCACCGGTTGATAAACCATTTTCTCCATCCTTATTCCACCAAGTTTTATTGTTATTGTTCTTCTTACATTTATAATCCTCTCAATTTATTTTCTCATAAGTGTGAACATCACTCAAGCTCTGTAATAATTGTTAATGTTTTGTTTTTCCCTTCACCCAGCTGTATCAAGAGAACATTATATTCAATACTCTACAACATACTAAAATTTCCAAACTGAATTGACAATACTGTTTGAAACATACCCACTGTTATTATTACTAGAGTTATTTTTCCGTTTTGTACTTTGCAAATGTTTGACTTTATTCCTGACACAAAATGTGGACAAATTCCCGTAGATAATTTTATTTATATTTTGAGTAAATTAGATGCAGTATTATGAAGAATGCTGAAAATTCGGTGCTGTGTTATAGGTGCTGTTTTTGGAATATAGCAGATTATAATTATTGATACTTTTATTAATTTATTCTAAGTCACAAGAGGTGAGTACAAAAGAAATTTTATCACTCCCAAGTTAAATCAACTTTACTAATACTTGTTCTGAAATGGGTTAGAAAGAATACGTTAGCAAAGTGGACAACGGGAAATAATGCTGCTTGGACATCCTATGGATCTAGTGCAAATGCCTTCATGCATTACTTACGTCGTACCTCGCTAAGCGAGAAATAATGCTGGTGAAGAGGAAAGGTTGGGCATGAGGCTAGCAACCCCATCCTGTAAAATAAACACTGCTACAGAAACTTCAAGCCACTAGCTTGAATCCCCATGTTCCACTGAGGAACGTAAAGGAAAAAAAATAATTAGGTCACATTCTTGTTCCATGTTTTTGGCATTTCTCGACTATTGATCACATCATTTTCCACTGAGAAATTCTCGTTGAGTCATATAAAAGGCGCTCAGTAAAAAGTTGCTCTTTTCACAGATATCATTCTCAAACTATACAATCCCAGTTAGCTAAGCACACATTCGCTTAAGGTAACATTATTCTCAAAATAAGTAACTCGTTTAGGGCTATTAGAATATTCTACTTTTACTTTGTTTTCTGACTATTTTCCGTTTATAATACTGCATAAATACAACAGGCATTTGATGAATAAATAACTCATTATAATCATTACTATGCATGAAATTCTTCCCACTCATCGGATATGATGGAGACATTGACTATTTATGTGCGTCAGCGACAGAATACTCACTAACCACCCACGTGATTCAGAGCTCTATCCTCCACCGACTCACTCCTAAACTCGGTAAAGATGACTGGGCGTGAGGCTAATTGTCCCCCTTCCGTAAAAAAAATAAACACCACTGTATCTGATACTTCAGAGTTCAAGCATAAAACTTGATATTCCACTCGGAACACCAAGGGACAAAAAAATAACAGTAATGATTGTAACAGAAGTTTTTTTAAATTTTTCATTTGATCGAAGCAATAACAACGGATGGTTCAGGGTGAAACGGATTTGTTATCGTTTTGTTGGTATGGGCTTGACAGATGCATTCAACCTAAATAATGAAAGCTGACGGTTCCATTACAATTTTTACATAATCTGTTTGAATGGAGATGCGAAGTGTGGAACGAAACATGCGTGATCATGGTATAGGTCGATGAATTGAAATATCAATTTGGTGAAGTATAAAATATTGCTGTACTTATAAGTGTTACGTGATTGGAGAAAGTAGAGAGCAAGGGCAGCAAGAAAATACTGAGGTACATAAATTATAGGAAATCAAAAATACCCACTGAGTAATATAAAGCGAATTACGTAATATGGAAGGCGTTATCGGGCAAAAACTGAAGTAAAATTAAACAAGTAAGTTGAATAACAACATATAATTTGCGCAATTGAGTAAAATTCAACTGAAATTGGTTGACGGTCAAGTTAACAACATTTTTAATAACAGGGTAAATATTTAATAGAAGGTGGGGGAAGGAAATAATACAATTAAAAAACAAAAACTAGGTAACTAGTATTAAGACGGATCAGGTTCATTATAGATTTATCGACTGAACAAACTTCTTTTGTATGTGGAGTTCAGGGTTTAGTATGTGAACTGCGATTGCTTCTGCGTTTGAAGATGTCTGATTCGTACTCTTTTGGTGCGATTCCTCCTTGCTCTGCAGATGACTTTGAAGTTGGCGTGTGAGTCCACCTTGTGCCTAGATTCGATCAAGTGCTGCAGGATAGAGCTGTTCAGGAGTGGAAATCTTCTTTCTCCGTTATAATCCATGAGGTTAATTATTCGATGATATGTTTGGATAGCAGAAGCTCAACACGGCGGACATAGCTAGTTCCTCAGTAGCAGATGAACTGCTAGATGCAGACTGATGGGGCCAACAGTCGTAGTTTATCCGTTACGCAGATCACCGGTTTCGTAGAGAAAGGTATTCGGTGTTCAGCCGCAAACCGTTTCTCAGTATTTCTGCTGAGGAGTCTCCATTAAAACTGTTGATTCAAGTAGAGAAGCTTTTGTTTTCATTTTAGTGCTCGATTTATCATATATATATATATATATATATATATATATATATATATATATATATATATTACACCGTAATTCAAGGCTTCTTGGTAGATTTGGTCACAAACTAATTTATTTTAGAGGATCACTGAAAACTACCAATTTCTTCCTAGCAGGTGATTCTTCGCAACATAACCCCATATGGGTTCGAACTCAAGTTACAAGGCGAGTGTGCTTTTTGATTCAATGAATTTCTATTGTAATCGCAAATTAATTACAACCAGTGCCTGCAATTATACTCAATCTGAAAATTTATTTATTTTGAAATAAAAAATGTTTGTCTTGAGATCAGTTTCCTTAAAAAAGAACATATTCTGTTGCTCTTATTTAATACTTGAGACTTTCATCACCCTGAAATCAGTTTGGAAGTCTTTTGCACACAGCATCAATAGCAAACTTCAGGTTTTCAAAACCACTGTTAAATCAATCCTTCTATACGGGTCAAAAATTTAGCGCACGCGTCTCTAAAAGCATTTCCAACAGCCACTTGCACACTTTTATCAACACCTGACGCCTTCACTGGCTCCATATTGAAGTACAAATAGCGGACCGGCCAGAAACAATTAGCAACAAGAAACTCAACAGCGGAAGAAGCCAACCAAGAACCTATTGTTGAATAAATATCCCGAAGAAAATGCTGATGGATTGGCCACACACTGAAGAGACCATCAAGTGACATGGCTTCAGTGGAACCCTAATGGTAAACGACGAGTTGGGCGTGTGTCCAAATGTAACATGGAGGAGATCGTTTTAGGAGGAGGAGATCAAACACTATGGGCGATCTTGGGGCCAGTTAAAGAGAATTTCAGAAAAAAAGAGAATGAAGTGAAAATGATCTGTTGAAACCCTGTGTTCAACTCAGAACCCAAAGAAACAACAATATTAATGGTCATAATACCTTGTTATAATAATAATAATAATTTGCTTTATTCCAGAAACAGTACTAGTGGTACAGCGTGGAATTTTCAGCACATATCTACAATATTTGCATCTAATTTTACAAACATTTAAAAGGAGTATTAAACAAACAAAAAAGAAAATAAATCTAAAGACACCAACAGCAAAAAAAAATAACAGGATAAACACAAAATAATTATAATGCGAAAAAGTACCAAGAAGTAGAAAGGAAAATAAAGTTCATATAGTAATAACAACTCAGTATTGGGTAGTGGAAGCTATGATATGATCATGCATGGTGACAGTAAAGCTATGGTCATATAAGAAGTTATGAAATGATATTTAAGAATTTTTATCGCCAAGATGGTCAGTTAATTTGATTGAAACAACTCTAAACAATCATAAAATAACATTTCAGGGTTGTTGTTTTGTTTTTTATTGTCAGGTCTAATGCAGTGTTTGTAGTGGTAGTGTGAGTAATCCTGAATAGTATAAAAATTTTTAAGGTGGTGACTATGGCGTTCACAACCAATGACTGTCAGTTTAATATTGCCGAGAAAAAATAAAAAATTAAAAAAAAACCCACAAAAACTAATAATTACATGATGGTTAATGACAGGACAATTTTGTACTACTCATAGTGCTAATATAGTCGGAACCAGTAGATACACAATAGAAGGAATACAGTAAAGTACAAAAAAGTAAGCCAATGTTAATAATTTAGGTAGCTAAGTATGTTTAAGAAGGTGTTCACTATAGAATACAAAATAAAAGAGAAATAGAAGAGCCTAAAATTATGTTATTAACAACAAAGCAAGTCACAGGTTTCACGCTTAACATTGTCTCTGTCGCTTAGAACACGGGCCAAGTATGGTATCGTGGAGTTCCTGTACTTGGTTGTACGAGCATAGATTATTTTATACTGATTTCTGGTTCAACTTGATGAGATCCAACGCGAGAGTTGGGAATAGATCTCAACCCGAGAATAATGATAATTCAGAACATTTTGTCATACAATTTGCAACATTATCAAACAGTGACAATAAGAAATGAGGCATAAACACATGTGTATGTATCAAAGGGAATCACTCGTAGTCATAATATCTACCGCCCACAAACAAACATATAGATAATATTCTCAAATTAAACCGAACATCTGAAAATAGTTAATCTAAATAAGCACGAAGCATTCAAATGGAAGGCATGTTCTCATTGAAGTGTCCTTTAACGTGATATTATTATTTAAAACGGAGTTTCCGATTATATTCTGTTCATAATCTGACAGTTAGTTAGTATAAAGAGATGGCCACTTTCTCAAGTGCATTTATAAGAACTTTCCATATCTGAATCATGCTCCAAAAGACTAATTTTTTCCATTATTTTGTATCATTTGAGAAATGGGTTTTCTCTTATTCATCTAACTTATCGGTTCTTTCGAATTTACAAGATAGATATAACATATGATCCTTCTAATTTCATACGATTGTTAGAACAGTCGCTGTTTGTATCTTATTCCTTTCACTGATTGGTTAACTTGACGCCTATGGAATGTTTTGTTCCGTGTGACTCTCACTTGAGTCTGGTGACTTAACGTATGCAACTTTTTTTTAAAAAAAAGCTTAATCATATGCATGTTGTCCTATTGGTAGTCCAGCTGACTATAGTTTATTTGAATTCTTCCTCAGTTTTATTAGTTCGGCAAAAGGGATACCCTCAATCTATGTTGCCTGTAATCCTCCTATTTTTGAATACTGCACGCTTAAGAAACCTACTGAATGTTTTCAACCTCTTTATTGTAATAATTACCGACAATACACTAAGTTCATAAAAAATAATGCGAAGGTCAGTCAATTCAAAAGAAAATCCTAATAAGTAATGCAGAAAGTCTGACCAATCATTCACATAAAGAAATGGATGTTCAAATTAGTGAAATTCATATAAGAAAAATCCCCTCAACCTGTAGAAGGTCATTTACTGTCATACACTTAAGATTAAAATCAATTTCTAAAAGTGTTGAATGAGGAAGATTTATAACTCAGGGAGATGATTTAATTATGGAGCTTTTACTGTTTGTCCTTTTAGACACCGTATTACACGTTCAACTCATACTGAAGTACACAACCACGGAAAAAAAGAACCACAGTCTTTTCATCAACAATCACACCGCACCAGTGGTGATGTTTAGCATGTTACTAGCAGTCCAGAATAAAAGATCACCAAACCATCTGTGGACGACTTCACAAAAATATTCATATTTTCGTCATACATTTTCCAAAAAAGCATGGTTACTCCTTAACAATATATATGTGTGTAAAACTTGGGCACTGAGGTAGTATATAATTTGATCCTGACTTGTTTATTACATACATTATCGCACAGTGAAGCAGTATTATTTACGGATAACAAAGTTTGAGACCCATAAATTCACTTGTAAAAGCAAGCCTTTTCGATTAAAGGATCGTCCTGTGGAGCCCATGAAACAAAACAATTCAGTTTAATTCATACCCTGCTGCGATGTTTGCCAGGTAAAATACATAGGCAAAGTATGGTGAGAGCTGTCTGCTAGCCAAAATTTTAGACACCACTTCACGTCAATGTTTACATCCCAAATCGGGGTCATGAGAAAAAACAAAAACAAAGCCTAACCTTGAGGAACTCAACAGCCAATCACAGTAGACTTAGCGTGGGCGGATACGATTAGCAGATACATCAACGGACTGTCTACATAAACGGCAACAAAGAGATGACAGAATAACCTTCAGCAGGAAAACAACCAATCAGAAGACGTTGCTTCTCTGCTAACAATAACGAATAATAATATACATAAAAATCACAGTTATAGATTTTAATGTTGATTTTCTCAATAAACGATCTGTTGCCTGGCCCCGTGTCTTCTGTCGATACAAAAGCGGTAGAGGGTGTCAGTCAGACTAGTGGAGCACGAAAACCTAACAAAATCTAGATTAGTTGACACCTACAAGATAAGAAATCCGGAGAATAGTTCAGTTATAGCACTACATGCAATAACACACAACTATACACTACGATGGATGGGATAAGATGACAGTTTTAAAATCTAATGTATCAGGATGGAGGGAGAGATTGATAACGGAAGCTTTATTTATCGAATCAACTACAAACACGTGTAGTGGGAATGATTCAACACCTGTCTGTCCCAGATATCTGGAAAATTCTACTACCCCTAAGACGAAGTCGTGTGATTATAAGTGATATGATTATGAAGAATAAATTGTGTTCAAAGCTGTGTCATGCAGTAAGTAATAATACTGTTTCACTGTGTGATATGTGTGTCGGTGGCACAGTGGTAGAAAGCTGCCCGACCCCGCATATGGTCCGGGGTTCAATCCCCGGCCACAGACGCACTCCTTTGCCTCGCTAGTCCAGTAATAAGACCGGTAGAGAGAGAAGGCTGCACATGAGTCTAGAAACCTCATCCCGTAAAAATAAACACCACTGCTACCGAAACTTTAAGCCTCTAGCTTGAAGTTTTATTTCCCATTAGGAACGTAAAGGAATACAATTAAAAAACTGTGTGATATGCCTCATAAATAAGTTAATATGGAGGTACTCCAAAAACAAGCCGAGGGAACACCATAGTTGAAATTAATAAGAAGCTAGTTAAACCAACTGGAAAACCAATTATTTTAATGCATCAAGTTATGAGACATATCGATTGTTAGACAGCTGATGATGATGATGACCCCACCTAGTTGTTTAGAATGAACCCAGGATCTAGTTTAGCTGAAAATCAAGTATTTAAGTCAATGAGCCGTACATCCAGACTGTAGGATAACTGTAAATGAAAAAATAATATAAATTATATATTTTTTGGCTATCAATTATCTGTACAGTACATATGACTAATCGTCAAACACGATACGTTTAGCTTCAGGTGGTGGACCTTTAGAAATATTAACAATTTTTGCTTTTTCTAATCGTTTCGCTTCCCATGACGGATGTAACCCGGGTCTCGTCAACTCAGATGATATAGGTGCTGTAGAAACTGGTGGTGTTGTTTTATGCATTTGTAAACTGTTTGGTTTTATTTTATTTGGGAATTTTGTAGAATCATGTCTCTTTGGAATGCGTCTTGAACTGATTGTTGATCCTTTCGATTGTTTTGAAAGCTGATTTTTAAAAGTCTTATTTTTCTATAAGAACAGAAAGAAAAACAAAAAAAACAGAAATAGAATTTTTTACGTAGAAGTTTGCACAAGTCGAGACACCTGATAAAGCACACATTAAAGGTGAAGAAATACAAAGAAAATAAAAGACAACTGAGTGAAGAAAATCTTTTCTTTTATCGATGAAATCATCTTCAGAGGCTGTTTAACAATGATATTCATACTTACGAAAAATGTACAGTGGTCTATTATTGAGTAATAGGGGGTGACATAATTGATATGATTACTCGGAAGTGGCTTTAGAAGTAAAAGTTAGAAGTTGTAAATTACGTGGTACTCAACGGCACAAAGACAGGAATTTAATAAGGTTAAAATTGCTATTGACTGAGAAGAAAGGCAGTTGAGTGTCCATTTAAGAAGTGTGAGGAGGGTGTGAAAACGTACAAAAGAAACATGTGAGAGTGATAATAGTGAGTTAATTATTGAAGTAAAAGCAAACTAAAAGTAAAGTTGTAAAAATGAGAAATTTACAAGGAACGACTAATGAAGAGCGGGCGGGACCACGGTAGAATACGAGATTGGACAAACTTTATTCTGTATACAGCGTTCGGCGTTGTATTGATGAATCGTCAACGCCTCCACCATACACAAATGACGAAACCTAACGCAATTTTTACCATTCGGTTTTAATTTGTAGATAATCTTAAAAGACAACTATGATGGAGTTGCGTGACTTGAGTTCACCGAGTGCTTGTGAATTAACCTAGTAGCTGTCTTGTATTGTCCTCTTGCTAATCATGCCGCATAATGTTCAAAGATGCATTTGGAAAGTGTGCTTTGTGCGGCCAATATAACCAACTCTAGAAGAACAAGTGAATTTACAAACACACATTGAAATGGTCTGAATCGGCAGTTCATCCTGCACACAACCACTGATCATTTTAGCAGATATATTCATGGCCAACGTTGAAAGAACAAAGTTGAAGCATGCAATCGACGAAACAAATTCCTACTGTCGATATGTTGATGACACATTTATAGTGTGCAACAATGAAAGTCATGCCTCACACTTACTCGGATTATTCAATGATGCACACAGAAATATTGAGTTTACAATGGAACATGAAAGTGACGGAAAGTTTCACTTCCTCGACATTGCCATGGAACGCCTAGAAGACGGTAGTCTTCAAAAGTCAATTTATCGAAAGCCTATATGGAATGGACAATACTTACATTTCAATAGCTTTTGTCCAAATAGCTTTAAACGCGGTCTAGTCAAGACTCTGTACTATAGAGCGAGAAGAATATGCTCTATAGAGAAATTAGAGGAAGAATTTGAGTTTCTTGAAAAGACATTGAAGAGAAATGGATACCCTCAAAAGTTCATCAACAAGTATGGAAGATCTGAAGTCAAAAATGTAAAACAAATCACAGTGAAAAAAAGCCAATCTACTTTCAGCTTGATTATAAAGGTGAAAACATTACAGCGATGATCAACAGAAGGCTGAGTACATCACTAGCTATAGCCTATCCTGCAGCCAAGCTCGTTCCCGTCTATCAAACAACTTGCTCTTTGGTGCAATCAAAAATCGATAGATATCCCTCTCATGTGAACTCCAACTGCATATACAAATTTACATGCATCTGCGGGAGCAGTTACATTGGAAGGACAGAAAGAAGGGCATATCTACGATTTTCTGAACATGTACCAAAAAGCTTACGTCTAAAGGGAACAAATTCTTTAAACAGTGCCATCGCCAGGCATCTCCTCGACACGGGTCATGAGGTGGAAATCGAGAAATCCTTTAAAATTATCAATAGACAAAGGAGCTCCATTCTCCTCAAGTTTGCCGAAGCAATTTCTATCAAACGCTTCAAACCAGATTTATGTGTTCAGAAAGAAGCAGTTATTAGTCTTTCCTTGCCATGGTAACTGGATGTCTTTATTCTCTAATCTGATTATGTAATCTTTGTCTTTAACCTCACCCCTCCTTTTTTTTTATTTTTTAAAATCTGTAATATTGCTTGTCTCTTGTTTCAATGGCGTGATTTAAACTCAGTACATCGTTACAAAATTTATTAGTTACTCATCATCTTACTCACCTCTCGTCTTTATTACGTAACTCATTTTACCATTGTATGCATACATCTATTTTGTTTAAACTTGAACTGCCTGTGAAAAAACTATATAAGCGCAATTTTCTGAGCACTGTTCACTTACTGTGGAACATTCTGTCAACTGACAACATGTAAAATTTGCAAGTATGTAAAAAACTTTTCTGTACGTAAACCTCACAATTTATTTAGGCTGCAAGCAACTGATGAGAAGCCGACGAAATAAATGATGGTACCATATTATTCTGCACAAACCGCTGTTGTTCTTGCTTTATTTAGATCATTTTATTTACAAGGAACGATTAGTGAAGAGATTAAGTCCAAGGTAGAATAAGAGACTGGACAAACTTTTCCTTTCTTGTAAATAAAATGTTGTGATTTTTTCTTTTCATTCTAATTTCACTGATCATTTGTCGACTGTAGAAACTGATCCACCACCCAGCCGAAACTAAGGCTTTTCTCTGCGATTTGGACAAGTTGTTTTTTAGAACCTTAGCTGTGGTATCACCTTTAAATTCAATGTTCATAAACAGCAGATTCTTCGACACCTTTTGGGTTCTTTTAAGCATTTGTTGTTTTTGAACTGCACATTATTGAAAGTGCATCTAAATAGTAGCTTCTTTAAGTAATGGATCGGAATACCCACGTCTAGATTATTATTCCTCGATGAATTTGCATATAAAGCAAATAGTTTCGGTGAGAGGAACATTGGTGAAGACAAACGTAATATCCAGAGATATCATTTTATTCCCAGACACAATAACATCACAGAGAAACTACAATGAACGTGAATTCACGCGGGGAAAGAATAATGAGGATTAAAAAGAGTGACTGCATCTACACCACTGAGCTGTGTCTATCATCAACAGAGCCTTTCACCACTAAGTAATTTGTAAAGTTTTGAGCACCCCGATCAGGCAAGTGACAGCCCAACAATCAACACATCGACAGACTAAAACTTAATTAACTAATGAAATATTTTGGCTTGACCACCTCTAACTCTTTTCTCCACCTAATCTTATGCTAACCAGGAGGAAGGAGATGACCTGGTATGCATAATACATATCGTAGACATCTCAATCGGTGAAGTTTCACAACCTCATCGATTGATGCCTGACTTTAATGCGACTTCGAATGATTGACTAATCCCTACAGAGAATAAGCTTTTGCAGTAGTTGTCCTCTCTGAGCTGGATAGTTTAGTTGTGAAGTTTCCATAGTCTTACTAGACAACCCTCTCAGTGAATACTTCAATTTGGAGTAAGCTTTTAAAATTCTCTACGAGTCTATTAGTCATCTCTTTGGATAACCTTGAACGCGACTTGCTGTTTCTGTATATTTTCTCACCCTCTAATCTACTTGTGTTGGTATTGATTGATTTGGGAGGTGTCTTATAATACGGTGGGAGAATTTTCACTATGCTTTTGATTTGGTTGGTTGAGGGTAGATGCCTTCTGAGAAAATTTCACGGATATCCAGATTTTGGAGGACAACCACAACATACTGTGCGTCGGTGGCACAGTGGTTAGGACTCTCGCCGACCATGCACATGGTCCGGGGTTCGATCCCCTGCCGGCGCACACCCGATATCTATGGTCGGCCTGAATTTGGGCTACCGATATCCATGCTGAAAATTCCACACTTGTACTGAAAATACGGTGTGGAATCAAGCTGTAAATCAAAATAAAAAATAAATCAAAGCAAGAGTGATGCAATGAGTCCTGGCTCTCTTGAATAATCTTGATATGCACCCAGTTTTGTGTGGTATTGGGTTGTTGTTATAATTGAGTATTTGGTGTGTGTGAGTTGATTTTCTCTACACTGGAGTTTTTAATTTTCCTTTGGTTATTTGCTTGACTAACAAGGACGTCTTAAAATAGAATTTTGTCCTCGGACTCCTCTTCTCTTGTGATACTGATATCTCTGAAGATGTTGTTGTGAGTGTTGTTTAAGTCGTCTTTCTTCTGATTATCACGAATGTGTCATCTATATAACACAAACTCTTTAGGATGTGACCGTTACCTGGTTGAGTGGCAGGTTGATTGGTTTCCTTCTATTCAGTCTGTACAGTCATTACCTCCGATGTGTGAGTATATTTATATATTTAAATAAAACAATAACTTGGGTCTCATCAACTTAGCATGCAGAGGTCATCATTGAAGTTCACATAAAAAAACCAAACAAAATTGACTTACAAATGATTTTCTAACTTCTTTATCATCGTCTCCAAGAAGATCATCAAGTTCTTCGAAAAGTGGATCTTCCTTTAACTTCTTAGGCTGATTTTCATCTAAGCTCGGAGATGAAATCTGCTTTTTCTTAACCTGATGTGAAAGTAAACAGATAAACAAAAAAGGAAAGATTTTTAAAAGTTGGTTTTGATTGGTTACTACGGTGTTACATCATGAGCTGGAAAAGTTTAAGGGAACCATTATAAAACCTGAGAGTACCGGACAGCCAACTGTTTCGTCCTAGTTCTCGGGACTCTTCAGAAGTACGTGCCCACCGATGTTTGAACCAGGGAAGCTGCGGTTACAAGGTGAGCTCATAGACCATTAGGCCACTGAGACCCAATCCAATGGCCAGCAAATGAATTCCAACTTCTGCCGATTCACAACACAGCTCTACCACTAGCCAATGCCATCGAATGGTATTTGTCCTCACACCCAACGCGATGTACCCAACTGATCACAACTTTTCACTAGAACCCAGGCAAGTACCTACCTGAATAGATTGACTGACTGACCGAATAGGGACAGTTCCCAGTGAGCATCAGATTGATATTCAAGTGTTGGTTTGCAGGAAGGTGCTGGGTTCAAACCCTGGTGGTGGGTGCGTACTGAAGAAGAATCCCGTGCACTAGGACAAAACAGATGTCCAGTACTCCCTAGTGGTTTTCTAGTGGTTCTCTAACCGATGTTAGCTTATTGGTGAAAAAGAAAGATTATTATGATAATGTCGCGTGTGCTACTGACAACATTTATCAGTAGTATATGAGAAAGAGACGTTCATCGGCACAAAAATATCAAACAGCGGAGAGATGGATTTCACGTGAATGCAACAGAGGGAGAGAGAGCCAATGTGAACCAGTGTAGTGCAACAAAACATGGGAGCCACGAAAAGAAGAAGGTAAAGAAACACAACATGAAGGGCAGAAGTAGCAAAACACAGAAGATCTGAGCAAATGACGATTGATTTTCATATAAGTTGGTGTACATAGCTTCCCTATATCATAGAGATATCAAATTCCAAATAAACATTCGGTTGCCAAGTCTCTTGTCTTCTATCATCACGATATAATTACACAAAAATGAAAGTAGTAGTGTTAAAAACAGTAGAATTACTGGAAGTATTTAACACGAAAATTCGGGGGGAAAAATGGTACGTCGGTGGACATATAATTCATGACGACCTCGAATAAATTGAAATTCAATCGATTCACAAAGAATGCTGTTAGCAGGTAAGTTCATCGTTAATACCCATCGTTGATACCTACCCTTTTCCAACAGACTTATTCGATATGTACATGTTTTTCTGATTGTTGAGAAATTATGAAACAATATTGTCTCATAATAGCTGTCTCCTTGGTGCGGCCTTATTTAAAATTAGCAAAAAGAAGACGTATTTCAGGGAAATTATTATCACGGAGTATTACTGTGGTTGTAGGGCCATTCCACTATGGGTTAAAAAATTTTATTTTGATAAAATCACACAGTGTTGCTATACTACAGTAATATTTACTGATGACCACGTTTCGAGCACAATTTATTTATTGTCACTCATAATCATAGCAAGGCACTACTCACATAACTTTCTTGCCTCATTTATAAACATGAGTAAAGATTGATGATTAGACATTTGAATGAAATCAATATAAGACATCCGTGAAACAGAAAGGAAGATAAAGTATATTCGGAACTAATATTAGTGTTACCAATGAAATACAATAGGATGGGAAATAAGACGAGTGTTGTCACTTAATAAGATGGGAAATGAGATGTCTTTATAGTAAAATAAATAAGTTGCTTGTTAGAATCTTATAAAGTGAATTGAGATAGAATTTCAAGATTATTTATTATCCTCCTCTGATTTGACTGGTGCTATTAATATCTTCCATATCTCTGGTGTTTGCGTTGAGTCACTTTTATTGCATGTGTTGGGTGTAGACTCGATGAACTAAGCAGGATTCAGTAATCAATCTCTCTGTATCTCCAACTACCTATCTTTATTACTTTTTAGAATTTTGACTCTGTTCCACCCTATTGTGTGGTTGTGTGTTAATGCATGCAGTGCGATTGCTGAGCATTTTTCTAAATTACTTATCTTCGTGGGGTCAATCAATCTAACCTTAACTAAATTCTTATATTCTGATAACATAACATTCTAACAAGCTACTTATTCATTTTGTTATAAAAACATCCCATTTCCCATATTATTAACTAACAACACTCGTCTTATTTCTCATCCTATTGTATTTCATTGATAACACTAATATTCGTTCCGAATGTATTTTATCTTCCTTTCTGTTTCACGGATGTCTTATAATGATTTCATTCAAATATCTAATCATCAATCTTTACTCATGTTTATAAATGAGGCAAGAGTTATGTGAGTAGTGCCTTGATATGATTATGAGTGACAATAAATAAATTGTGCTCGAAACGTGGTCATCAGTGAATATTACTGTAGTATAGCAACACTGTGATTTTATCAAAATAAAATCTTTTATTCATAATGGAATTATACTCTACCACAGTGGCCAAATTTTAGTCTTATGGTTTTGGCGTCATGTGACTTCACTTGAGTGAGCCTCTAGACACGACATGATAGTCAACTAATTACTTGAAAATATCCTCCACACTAAGACAGACATAAAAGTCATATTCAACCGCGACAACAACAGAACAATAATTCCTAGAAGAAATACATAATAGAATTTAATTGGTGAATGGCGACTAGCAGTGGAATCCAGTACAACGTGCGTTTTGACCTATTTGGGACTCGTCATCTGGATGTACCTGCATTTCCCAGTGAGTGATGGTGATCCCATCGAGGCCCGAACCCAGTGCCCATAGTTTCAAACGCCAAAGCGTTATTTACTAGACCACTTGGGCCACGAGAGCCACCTCTTGTGCAACGGGTCATATCGATTATATAATTGAATTTTAGATTTTCCCATCGACTGACTGGACTGAAGTACTCGGTCTTAAGTTGATATGTCGGCTTCTTGTGCAGATGCTTCAACGATCTCTGGTCATGTAATTAGAGGTTAACTGGTGGATGCTGACTAGCAGTGGAATCCAAGATGCGCATCCACCATCCACCAATTAACCTCTGATTACATGCCCAGACATCGTCGAAGCATCTGCACAAGAAGCCAACATGTCAACCTGACACCGAGCACTTCAGTTCAATCAATCGACGGGAAAATCTAAAAATTCAATTAAAAAATATGTGGTATATCACATATTTACAAAACCTCACAGATTTAAGCCATGAATTAACAAATCAAAAAACTGTCCAATCAGGTTATCATGTTAGTCAGTGCCTGTATAAATGACGACTTTACGGCTAACAAAAGGACTTGTGCCTTTTAACATTAATGGTGAGAAATAGATGAATAACTTTGAACAAGAATAGGAAAAGTTATCAATTTAACCATCTTACATGAGAGGCATTCGGTGCTGAATTGAGATCTTTTGATTTAATCATCTTAGACTTTATTGTTTCAGTTTTAGACGGAATACCGTCGATAGGAGGACTGACTTTTTCTTTTGATGAAAGTGAACTGTTATTCTTAGCCAGATTGCACTTTTTAATACCTTTCTGTTCCAGTAATTGAGTTATCATCATTTCAGCTAAATCAGAATCTGCATCACTGAGGACATCGTCATCACTGAAGGGATTGCTGGTAACTGTCAATGATTTTGTAGAATTTTTAGACTCTTCAGTTTCATTGTTAATACGATATGCTGATGAGGAATAGCTAGGAATTAAAACAGGAATAATAATGATGATGATAATAATAAGTAAACTAATACCCCATAAATAAAAGACAAATTCACTGAAAAAGATTTTCTTTATCGACAAAATCATCTTCAGAGACTGTTTAACAGTGGTATTCATTATTACTAAAACTGTATAGTGATCTATTAATGAGTAATAGGGGTTGACATAATTGATATAATTACTCGGAAATGGCTTTAGAAGTAAAAATTAGAAGTTGTAAATTACGTGGTACTCAACGGCACAAAGTTAGAAATTCGATAAGGTTAAAATTGCTACTGAGTGAGAATGAAGGTAGTTGAGTGTCAATTTAACAAGTGTGAAGCGTGTGTGAAAATGTACAGCCTGCAAATGATCAATAGATGTGTGAAGGATAAACTGCCGCTTTCGAAGGGCCACTTTAATGTCTGTTTATAAATTCACCTGCTCGTGTGGAGCTAGTTATATGGGCCGCACAAAGCGCACACTTTTCAAACGCATCTCTGAACATTATCCAGCATGATTAGCAAAAGAACATTGCAAGACAATTACTAGCTCAATTCTCGAGCACTTGGTGAACTCAGACCACACAGCTCTACCAGATTCGTCTTTCAAGATTGTCTACAAGTTGAAGCCAAATGGTACAAAGGGCGTCAGGTTTCGGCTTTTGTATATGGCGGAGGCATTGGCGATTCGTAAATACAACCCCGAACTCTGTATACAGAAAATAGTTTGTCCAGTCTCTTATTCTACCTTGGTCTCAACCTCGTCACTAGTCGTTCCCTGTAAAAAATTTTGATTTTTCCTTTTCCTTTTTTAAAATTCTCCTTTTAGTTTTGCTTTTGTTTTAATAATTAACTCACTATTATCACTCTCAAATGTTCCTTTTGTACATTTTCACACCCTCTTCACACTTGTTAAATTGACACTCAACTACCTTTATTCTCACTCAATAGCAATTGTAACCTTATCAAATTTCTATCTTTGTGCCGTTGAGTACCACGTAATTTACAACTTTTAATTTTTACTTCTAAAGCCACTTCCGAGTAATTATATCAATTATGTCACCCCACCCTATTACTCAATAATAGGCCACTATACATTTTTGGTAAGTATAAATATGACTGTACAGTCTCTGAAGATGATTTCATCGATAAAGAAAATTCTCTTCGCTGAATTTGTCTTTTATTTTCTTCATGACCCCATAAATAATTTTCCCTATGGCATATTACCTCCGTTTATATAAAACATAGTGATATATGTATAGAAACTACAACAATTGGCTTTTAATGTAACTTGCACTGACTCGGCTCTCTGAGGTGAGTCATACCGGGTACATCGTTGATGAGTTAGGGGCAGGAAAAAGTGAAACGGCTGTCCAGTGTTTAGATCACTTAACACTGGCTGGTAAGCACTATTGACTGATATGAGTGGTATACAACTACTACTCATGTTAATGAATCAATCAGTAGTATATAGCTCAACGCATTTATGCTTCCTTTCTTGCATACCATTTATGGTAGTATCAAGCAGATCATTATTATTATTATTATTATTTAAACGCAGAAAAAACTTGGTACACTATGCCTCCAAGACGATGCACTACACAATAATAATAAAACAACATAGATTAAAAGTAAAAATATGGGTGGAGAGCTGATAAAGAACCTCATCAGGAAGGAAAACAGCCATACTTAGCAAGTTCACACAGTATTCGTCAACTATAATCAGGAATCGAAGAAAGAAGGGAATTGCAGCACGTTCACCATAGATTACGATTCTTGGCCATACCCGATAATGTTTCGAGCCATCGATTGGAGCTATTTCTCAGACTTCAACCAGGGAGTCATGACGCATCAACCGATGCTAACTTAGCACAAATATTCTTCACTCTACAAAACCACGTCATGGACTAACCACCTCTCCACCTTTTCCATCCCGTCTCAGGGTTAGCAAACAGAGAACTGTACGGAATCCTCTGGGATGACATTTGCAGCATCAAGCAGATCATATATTGTGATTGAGAATTGCTTTGATGATGTCTGAGGGGAAACTTGAAGCAATTTGATCGATAGTGACGGGAAAATTAAAAATAAGTCATGACTAACACCTGTTGCACAAGAGGAGGCTAAATCTCGTGGCCCAATTGGTCTAGTGGATAACACTTTGACGTTTGGTGTACTTGGTTCGAGCCTCAATTGGAACACTATCACTCACTCAGTCAGTCACTCACTAGGGAAAGCAGGTAAACTCAGTTGACACGGGTCCCGAATATGACGAAACGAGCATCTTGGATTCCACTGCTAGTCACCATCCATCAAATTAATTTGCAACGATACTTAAGCAAATGAGGAAACTGCAGTAAATTTAGCTTAATAAATACGGAAATTTGATGCACTCAGCACAGAGAACGAGATCAGAATTTTCAAAATTGAGCTCGAGTCAATCAGTACTTTCTATATGGTTCAGAGACTTGGGGCATCACCTAAAGCATTTCCAACAGATCTCAACACCTACCTCTAATCCATACTGAAGATCAGATAGTTAGAAAGAATTGACTGACTGCCTGAGCTCCACTATAGAACTTAGAACAAAAGTGAAGCAATCCATGTTGCAACACTCCATACAACACACAAAGGTAGAGTAACGTTAAACTTTAAGTGATATAGGGAGATCACAAAACGTGAATGCACCTGCACTGTTGAGAACGATTTTGAGCGATATCTCCAATAGTCACCAACTAGCCAGCAGCTCTCGATGGACAGAATGAAATGACAGCTTGGGGTCAACAAATATCTGAAGTGTTGGACGCCGGTAATTAAGTCACCTATGTTCCAGGATTTGTCGACGAGTGAAGGTATAATCAACACCTCCTCTTCCTGCCCTAAGGTCTGTTTAGGTTTTCTGGCTTTTGAATCTCCCAGGTACCCACTCCTTAATCTGAGCATGATTATATAGCCTAGAATTTTAGATACCATATTATAGTCAAGTTTATCCGCCAATGATTATCACCTAGAAAGGATTAGTAACAGGGAAATCTGTAAACAAACCAATCAAGAATCTGTCACCAACAAATACATCTGCATAAGGAAATGAAGATAGTTCGCACACAAGTGGACGAAGTCGTTGAGTGATATTACGCGCCACGTCTTTAAATTGGGACCTGAATAGGAAGCCAGTTGGGCGTATGAGTGCGGGATGGAAAGGGAAATGAAGGTTTATGGGCACTCATTCAGCCAGCTAAAAAACCACAGTAGAACAGAGATACTGGTGTAGCCCTATGCTCTACTCAGAACCCAAAAGAATCGTAATAATATAGTCATCGACAGTTGCAATATGTACGACCACTCACGTGAACAGTAAGATTCGTCTCTAACGCATGTTAGTGTATGAATAAACGACCACTGATGGAGTTAAAAAGTAGCCAAAAGAAGGTGGTGTAAACATAGAAAGATCAATTCCCTCGTTTAAGGCCATCCTCATGAGCTGTATATTTAGACTGACTGAGCCTAGATAGCCAAATGACTTCTAACCGCCTGAATCCTGACTAGCTAATTGAGTCAACTCATTTTAAGTGGAATAAAACTTATAATCCTGTGAAAATAATACATTTACATGTGAAATATCAGTAAAGAGTCTTTTAGAAAACCTAAAAAATATAAGGATTACCAAAAATTAACCTCTGGACACCAAAATGTTATTAGTAATCATTTAGTATTTCCGTTTCTCCGACTAAAATGAATACACAAACAACATGGAGAAAAAAAATTCTCCATTGATATCTCTCGAGGAGAAAAGGATTGAGTGAACAAATACTTACTTCTCAGTAACATCCACATCTCTAGTTCTACTCTAATATATATACATATATATATATATATATATGTCTTCGACGAGTATTTGTCCAAGTGGCTTAATGGTCTACGAGCTCGCCTTGTAACCGGAATGCCTTGGGTTCGAACCCCGGCGGGCGCGTACTGGTGAAGAGTCCAAAACCAGGACGAAACAGCTGTCCAGTACTCCCAGGTTTTTCAATGGCTCATGATGAAATCCTGTAACCAATCAATAAAATCCCTGCAAACCAATACTTGAAAAACATATGCCTTTGACTATGTACCTGGTTCTCTTTTGTTAAACAGGCTTGGCTGAGACACAAGCAGGGTGATGGAGTAATAAATGGTTGCATTCTTACTCCTCTGACAGTAAGGAGTACATTGTATGTAATGAGAAGCCCTCTATTGCTTTACTCACTCTAGCCAGTGTTCCGTTCTTTTGCCTTTTCTGTTTTCTCACATGACTTGCCTCATTCTGATGAAGCCAATTTTGTTAGGTATGCCGATGATCTGACTGTTTCCATCTTAATCAGATTGTTGCAAAATGAATAACTTTTTATGAGAAATTAGTCAGTGGTCCTTGTCAATAAACGGTAATGACCTTAAGCTAAATCCCCCCCCCAGATATCAGGTTGTTAATTTTGCTTTCAGAAACAAGCTCGACTCTCATGGAATAGTTCGTTTGCATGATTCTACCATCATAGATGGCAATGAAGCTGAAACTAAGTCGAATGGTGTCAAATACCTTGCGATGTGTATTTCCTCTGATCTATCTTTCCTGGTCTTTGCATATCATGTTGAGAAGGGTGTGTTAGGCATGACACTACTAACTTACTGAGAAACACTAAGTAAATGGCCCTTTTTATTTTTTCTCCCAATGTTATATTGTTGCTGATATTATTCCCATTTCATTTAATTATATATTCATACTCTTATTTAACGATATTATCAATGTATTACGTAATGAGAAAATTAGATGCAATATTGTATACATGCTAAAAATTCCATATTTGTAACAGAAGTATTCTCTGGAATAACTGACTGCATTCAACGTAGAACTTCGTATAGATATGCAGCAGTTTGAGATACAGAGAAAAAAATACTAGAGACAAACTGATGGGTTCCCAATTAGATCTATTTCTAGCTGATTTCTTCCTTGGTGATATGCTAGAGAATGGACTAGTGAAAGGAGTAATCAATGATTTGGAATTCTACTGTCGATACATGGATGACACATTGTGGTTATGAAAACCGAGAATGAAAAAGCGAACATCCTTGTCGAGTTTAATGATGCGCATTCAGCAATAAACTTTACTAACACAGAAGGAAAGCAATGGAAGTATCTCATTGGTAGACGTGTTTGTTTCTGACCAGAAGAGAGGACAGTACACTGAGAAGGAGTATGTATAGGAAACCTACAACGACATACCAGTGCACCGACTTTTCGAGTTTTGCACCTTTTAAATATAAACGCAATTTAGTAAACTGTTTATTTCATGCAGCTAAAATAATCTGGTAGAACGACTTTCTTCATGAGGAGCTTAAAATTATCAGAGAACTACTTAGTAAAAGTATGACTCCAGCACTCGGGGAAGTCAATATGTCAACAGCTCTGAAACGGTCTTTGTTCATGAAACTGCAGTCTATTGATGATAGCATCAGCGAGATAGTAACACAGCGTCTGAAGAATGCAGTTAAAAATGCATTCAACACAGTAGCAGCAGAGCTACACTGTTTCTTCACAACCACTCTGATTTTACGATCGAGAAAAAAGGACGAACAACCTGATTTCGCATCCTCTATGTATACCTAGCAGTTCGGAGTGTAGCTGTGGAGCCAGTAACATTGAGCTTGCAATTACACAGGTTCATCATTGTATTTCTGAATATCACGCTAAATCCTTGGAGAGTAAGTAGAGTGAGAAGATTTATTCGTGACCCTGTTTCAACACACCTTTTAGACAATGAGTATAAAGTTGAGGTGGATAGAGCATTAGAATAGAGCCAGAGATGTGGATGTAACTGAAAAGTAAACATTTCTTCGCTCAATTCTAATGTCTTCAATATGAAGAAATTATGACTGGGAAACAAACACAACTAGAACTGAAATGAGATATGGAATTAATAACACATGAGTCAGTAAAGAGATCTCTTCTGGCAACTTCCTAAAGCTGTACCGTTATTAGGGTTGTTTATATATGTAATATGGATCGACAAAAGGTCAGAGGTTATTATCAATTAGTGATAAAGAGATCTATTCGGTGACTCACGTGTTCTTAATTACATAAAATGGGATGTTTTCATACTTTGGTGAAAAAAAAGTAGTAAAGCTTTAAACCAGTGAAATATTCATTTGAATAAACATACCTTTCTTCTTGTGATGTAGCTTCTTCTGGTTTCTGAACGGGTGCAGGAGGTAGGGGTAGAGATCCCCGAACTTTTCTATTACGACTCTTTTGCTCTCTTGACTTCCATTTACCAGATATATTTTTGTAAAATAAATAATGTACAAGACTCATCCAGTCTTTATGATTCTCTCGAAATGATTGAACAAAAGCTGCTACGGGTCTAGATGATCTAAGACGCATAATTAACCGATCCTCCTGAGTGGGACGATTTCCATTTTTCTAGAGATAAAATAGATTCAACATGATTATTCTGTGTGGCGAACTCAGTATTGAGTGGTACTATGTTTTAATCGACTAGTCAGAGCTTATAATCACTAAACTTTCATACGAGTTTCGGATTCAAACTATTGTGTATCTGTTTTTAGTTGGGAAAACTACGTAGTCTGTCGAGCCCTAATATTAAAGCCCGACTCATACAGAAAGCCTTGTATCATGTAGCTGAGTTACACTATTTACTAAGAGCTAGCTCACCAGGCAAATGCCGCAATTTGCTGTAGCTTGCCATATAGTGTTTGTAGTTCAGTGCACATTCGACTTAACTTTGGTAAAAGAGAATGCCAAATCTCGACAATATTTACTTCAGGTTCAAAGCAATATGTACAGTACCTGTAGTTTTCTTTATTGTTACTTATAACAACCTTGTCATGCAAATCATATAAAAGGGAAGGCTTTCAGCGAAGAGTTACTCTTTTCGGCGATATCATTCTCAAACAATACAATCGCATGTATACAGTAAATTTTCTCACAAACAAAAGGAATATTTCCAAAGATGTATTTTATAAAGGAGAAAAAAGATCCCATCACCCGCCTGCAGCTCTAGCCTATTACACCTGATCAAATATGGACACCAAGCTAATCCACAAAGGAACCTCAAGGTTATCTACAGAATAAGTGGGAATCTCGCCAAAAAAGTACGAATCATGCTTCTTCAAACCGCAGAAGCAATCTCAATTCACGTGTTAAAACCTGAACTCTGCATACAAAAGAAGTTTGCTCAGTCATTAAATCTACAATGGACCTGATTTATCCTAACACCAAATAAGTAATTTTGTGCTTTTTTTTCTTGACTGTATTATTTTCTTCCCCCACAATCTATTTAGTCTCTACCCCTTATTACCACTATTGTTAAATTGACTCTCGTTCAATTTTAGTTGAATTCTACTCAACCCCATCAGTTATATTAAGTCACTCAGTTCACTCATATTTAATTGTATTCCAGTTTCTACTCAATTAACGCTTTCTATATTACGTAATTTGTTATCTAAAATTTACAGTTCTAGTGACACATCTTTGGATATTGTTGCTAAGATAATTTACTGGATACATGCAAGCAGTTGTACAGCTTGAGAATGATATCGTCGAAAAGAAGAGTAACTCTTTGCTGAACGCCTTTTTCTTTTATATTACTCAATGGGGGATTTTCAAGTTGTTCATGCAAATTATATGAGAAGTTGAAGTGGTCTATGTAATTACTTACTGTTGATAGACGCATACACATATCTCTTTTATATTACAATTTTTGAGTGCAACCTGAGATTTTTCTGTATTCATGATAAAACTTCTTTTTTAGCAGTTATTGGAACTAATGAAACTTTAAGATGAAAGGACCAAATTTAATCAAACTTCCTACAATCATACGACAGATAAATGATGTTTCACTATCTTCTTAGAACCTTTAATTAGTGTAGGTACACTGTTTCGACTGTCAGAGTAGATTACACAATCCACCAATAATCAAGTGGTACGAAAACTAAGCATATAAGCACATTGTTAATCCAGTTAGTAAGTCATGTGAATCTCAGAAGGACTCTTCGTCATCCGGATACGCAACCACTTTCCACAACTTTAAGAACAGAAAACTAACCGGGCTTATAATACACAATAACGAGTATTTTACTCAAGTCAACGAGTGTTTTTGCTCATACATTTCTATCTCAGAACCTACCTGTACGCAGTCAATTCGCATTTCAGCCGTGACGAGTAGTTTTAAAGCCTGAAGTTTACAAGAATAAATCCCGATGTGTTGTTCGTCTTGCGAATACCTTGAGCAGCAATCTTTGAATGTCTGGCATGCGACTCTCACCTCTCAAATGTAAGATGATGAGGCTACAGGACTGGACTACATAAACTACTCTTAGCTGGCTTAAAGATAGGTAGGAATGAAGTGGCGACTGAGCATGTTGACTACTTCACTAATTCGGTAAGTTTCATCAGCCAACCCCAGACGGTTGATCGCTGACCAAATCTCAACATGGATATAGAAGGCTCGTTTGGCACTTCCCAACTTACACCATCTCTGGCTTCGTAGATGTGATATCACGCTGGCTGTCAACCAAACAACATGTGTACCGCACAGCAGCACTTCGCCCCGTCCTCCTTTATGGCTAGCTGTGAGCGAGACATGGTCATTGAAAGTGGAAGACATGAAAAGCCTGCCTGGCTAGCTGTCTTTGATCATGCGTGTTTGCGCCTGTCTGTCTACCGTGTTAGGTGGTAGATGTAATAGGGTGAGTAATATTGAGGTCAGGCTTAGGTCGAGTGCTACATAAGGAGGGATGGAAAATCAAATTGCTAAAGCTGCTGAGGAACTTCATAACTTAAATCCAAAGCCACCAATCATCAAGAATAAGAATTTATCAAATAAACAAAACGAATCTAAGCTGGAGCAGCAATGCATATGACATTGATCAATGCAGAGTTCATAGCGATAATAACACTAAATAATAAAATCAATGCGATGCAATGACATTGACTTTAGTAAAGCATTCGATAAAGTATTCTGTTCAGGTCTCCTTAGTAAACTAAAAGGTTTCGGATTACACAGATGCCAATGCGAGTGGTTTAAAGACTACCTAATAAATAGAAGGCAAAGGGTAAGGGTTAATGATGTGCTACCGGGGTTCAAAGTAGTGTTGTATGGAGTACCACAGGGAACTATACCAGACCGCCTGATATTCCTATTACTCGTAAATGAACCACCGAAAATCTTCACCTCATCTTCCTTATTATTTGCGGAATATATTAAGATATGTTAAGCTATGAATAATGGTGGTATTACAAAACGATCTAGATAAATTAGCTGAATGGGCTAAACTGGGGAGTCTGGAAATTAATTCCAAGAAAAGTGCAGCAATGCACTTAGGTCAGAGGTCTGACACGTCGTACTCCCTGGCGGACACAGAATTGCCAGATGTTAAAGGACGAAAAGACTCAAGAATTATTATCAGACATTATTTGAAGACAAAGTCATATTGTAATGCAGCCGCAGCTAAGGCTTTTCGGATGTTATTAGCACTTCGAAAGATTTTCAAACGATTAGACGCATCTGTGTTCCAAGTACTCTATGTAACATATGTCAAACCTAATCAAGAATAGTGCATACATGCGGTGAGTCCGTGCTTCAAGAAGGAGGCACATATCTTGGGAAGAGTATACGGAGTAGGAACCATATTATTCAGTGGAATCTCACACCTTCCTTATGAGAAGAGGATGGAGCATATAAATCTCATCCCATTTACATACCAAAGGAGAGGCAACTCAGTTTTGGCATACCTTATATTAGAGGGCGCTTTAGGGTTTGATCTTTCTAATCCTTTTTCATTCTGGGATACACTTACGAGGTCACCACAAAAAAAACCGAGGACAAATAAAATACGTCTGGAATTTAGATTCTCTCACTCAGAGGTCAACGGCTGGAACTCCTTGCCTGATTCAGCAGTAACAGCTCCATCGGTGAGCGCTTCCAAGGAGTAATTATGCCTCTTCAAAGATGTATGTTGCAAGGAACAACACAATCAACAAGGGCCTACTTTCCTTAGTATACGGATCTGAATCTGAATGACGAAACGGCATCACACATTGCTCAGACATATGCGTGCACCACTAGCGTGGACATTAGAAATAACGAAACTTTTAGAACCACATTACGTGAAATAACATCTAGAATTACTGTGGTAATGCGACAGAGTCAAACACAGTTGAGATCAATCTACATTACATCGGTTGAGTCCATGTAAAGGCCAACAGTGGCACTGAAATCGCTTTAACAACCATACAATAATGATAAAGGAACACCAACAAAGTGGATTACTAAGACAAGTTTGTACTAATTTACATGAGTTGGTTAACTTACTGATTCAATAGTTGGGTCTTCTGCAAGTAAACGTTTACATAGCCTAACAACTGAAAGACTATGAAGAAGTTTAACATCTGATATTCTATTCTTTATCTTATTTTCAAGCCGTTTGCAACCATTCAGATGTGAAGTCTTCTTTTGAAGTTTCTTGATGTACCTTATTAAATCTCTAGACACGTGCACCTGATTGTCGGAACACATTTTACATCATACCTTTGCAGAGCGTACTATTTTCCTCATCTTCGTCAGCTCTTCATTCAGCTCTTCTGCTGTCGCAGAAGGTTCAGGGATCTGGTCATGCAGATTAAATGTTAAGGTCATCTATGCACCGCAAGTTTGAAAAGTTGCGCTGAATGAACTTTTTGGTATTTAGTGTACGCCAAACAATATCCAATTAGATTCTCACCAGCTTGTATAAAATTCTCCATTTCTAGGAGCTTGTTTCTTTTGACTTAGAAGTAGGATCTATTTCCTCGAATGTCGCAGCTCACATTGTCAACTACTCCAGTTGTTTCACATACGATCCCCGTCAGATTCATACTTTGATGATATTTAGCATGTATAAGTGTGGGACTTTTCAAGTAGGGCTACAAACTCAGTCCCATTAAAACAGTACCACTGCTACTGCTACTTCAACTTGTGTAACACAATGTAGAGATTAACGCCATAGATCTGTCCGACCCGGTAATCTGAGGTATATCAGGATATTTTCGACTGAATTTCTGATTTATATCAGAGAAGTGGCGATGTAGGAAAGCCAAAATTTCGTTTCTCTGTGAAATCCTCTAGGCAGTCCGGAAAATACTCTAGTGGAACCGGCACTAGGCATGTCTGGACCCTCAACAAAAGAAATAATAATGGTTGAACAGAACTAAATGATAAAAAATGCTTTTGCTCCGAACATCTACAAGCCCGTTCAGCTTCTTGTCAAAATGCTACCCCATGGGCCCTACACACATTCGTTATATATCCTACAGGCCAGCTTGTCCTACGGGTTCTAACCTTCCATATCTTTGAATTCACTTCCCACTGAAATATCGCCAATCTGCCTCACGATAATCTTCTTATTTACACATTGTTATACTCTATTTCATCTCAAATTATTATTATTGTTCCCTTGGGTTCCTAGTGGAACATAGGGCTTCAACTGCACGTCTCCACTTGCTTCTGTCTTCTGCTGTACTTTTCACTTGCATCCATGTTAATCCATACTGTTTCAGTTCCTCTTCACACGATCTCCTCTATGCAACCCTTGGACGTCCCACTCACCGCTTTCCTTTCACGTTCCACTCGAGCTATGGCCTGACGCGTGATATCACCCAACGGCCTTCTCAGCGAATGTCCAATCAATCTCCACTTTCTCCTGCATATTTGTTGGGTGACTGGTTCCTGTTTTGTTTGTTCCCATAGCTTCTTGTTGGTGATTCTTTCCGGCCATCTGATCTTCAGTATAGAGCCAGCGAAGACAGTTGTTGATAAAGGTCTGCAACAGGCTGTTGGAAATATTCTTTGTGACCCACCAAGTTTCTGATCCGTATAGAAGAACTGACTGACTTGACGTCGTTTGTATTGAAAATCCGAATTTTGTTGTTGATGGTAAGTTGAGTGACGAAGATTTCCAGATTGGTTTTAGGTTGATGAATGTGTTTCTCGCCTTCCCGATTCTCGATTTGACATCCTCGTCCGTTCCTCCTGTAGTTGAGACAACGCTCCGTAAATAAGTGAATGAAGTGATCTCTTTCAACTCCCTCCCGTTGATGGTGATTGGCACTGGATGTTGCTGCTGTTGTTGTTTTTAGTTGGTTGGTTATTTTCATAACCTCCGTCTTGTCTATGTTCACCTGGAGTCCTGTCTTTGCTGCCAGCCTCTTCGACCAGTTTGTCGGTTTTCGCTTGTGAGTCTTCGATTTTGTGTGACATCAAACATAGATCATCCACGCGCGAAATCCAGGTCTTCTAGTTTCTTCACGTCGGTCCAGGCTATCCCTGTCTTCTCGTTTCCCACTGTCTGACGCGTAGTCCAGTCCACCACAATTAGGAATATCATTGGTGACAATAAGCACCCTTGTCTGACTCCTGTGTTTACTCCGAACGCCTCGCTGAGTTTTCCGTTGTGGATCACTTGACATGTGCCGTTGTCGTACAGTTGTTGAATAAGGTTGATAAATATATGCGGTACGCTGTAGTACTCGAGTAGTTTCCAAATTACTTCGCGGTCAACGCTGTCGAAGGCCTTCTCAAAGTCTATAAAGTTGAGGTAGAGATTTGATTGCCATTCCATGCTTTGTTCGATGATAATGCGTAGAGTTGCAATTTGGTCAGAACATGATTTGTTTTTCCTGAATCCAGCTTGTTCTGGTCGGAATTCTGTATCCAGTGCGTCCCTGATTCTCTCCAGGATGATGCGACTCAGGATTTTACTTGGCGTCGACAGGAGCACGATTCCTCGCCAGTTCTTGCAGAGTCCTAGCTCGCCTTTCTTTGGTAGTTTCACGAGGTAACCTTTCCTCCAGTCAGTAGGCACCTTTCCCTCTTTCCAGATCTTCTGCAGTAATGGAGTCAGCATATCTGCTGTCGTTTCTGGGTCCGCTTTCAGTGCTTCCAGGGGTATTCCATCTGGTCCAGCTGCTTTTCCAGCTTTCAGAAGCTTGATTGCATTCATGACTTCAGCTTTCGTTGGAGGATTGGTGTCAACTTGCAGTTGTGTACGTGCTGTTGTTGGTATTTCTGGACGGGTTGTAGGTGGTGGTCGGTTGAAGAGTCCTTTGTAGTGGTCCGCCCATTGTTTAATCTGTCTTTCTTCTTTGGTAATTGGGTTCCCTTGGCTGTCTTTTATAGGTCTCACTTGTGTTGATCTCTTCCTGGATAGAGACTTGGTTATCTGATATAGTGTCCTCAGGTCCCTTTTGCCTGCTGCCTTCTCAGCTTCAGTAGCCAGGTTGTCGTAGAATTGTCTTTTGTCCTTCCTGGCACTCTTCTTCACTTCTTTGTCCAGTGCTGTGTAAGTTGAGCTCAGCGTCTCCTTCTCTTGTCCATCTTTGCATTGAATCATTTTCTCTTTTACCATTCTCCTCTCCTCTATTAGCTTCCAAGTGTCCGTTGAGAGCCATTCCTTGTCTTGTTTCTTCTTTCTTCCTAAAACCGTTGAACACGTTTCATTGAAAATCACCTTCAGAGAGTTCCAATGGTCTTTCGCGGGTGATTCGTCAGTGGTGCCACGTAGTGTTTCCTGCTTTGCTCTGACAGTTGCAGTGAAAGTGTTTTTTGTGGTTGTGTCCTTCAGTTTTTGCGTGTTGAACTTGCATTGTGGCCTATCCCCAGGTATCCTCGAGGCTTTCAACTTCACCTTGAAAGTCCCTTGTACTAGATAGTGGTCTGAACCCACATCTGCTCCTCTCCTCGATCTTGTGTCCAGTAGGCTCCGTCTCCACTTCCTTGAGATTGAAATGAAGTCTATCTGGTTTTTGGTGTGTCCATCTGGTGAAATCCATGTTGCCTTGTGTATATCCCTGTGTTTGAACACACTGCCACCAATCACCAAATCATTGAAGGCGCAGAAGTCTGAGAAGAGTTCGCCATTTTCGTTCATTTCGCCGAGGGCCTCACGACCCATGGTGAGTTCTCTTCCTGTATTGTCTCCTCCCAGTTTCGCATTCATGTCGCCCATCAGGATTTTGATATCGCTCTTTGGGACGTTGTCCATTACTGTTTGTAGGTGACTGTAGAAATCCTCCTTCTTCTCATGTTCTGAGACGTTTGTAGGCGCGTAGCATTGAATGATTGTAACGTTTTTTCCTTTTGAGTTGAATCTGGCTGTCATTATCCTGGAGGAGATTGGTTCCCACTGCATGAGAGCTTTAGCCGCTGTTGGTGACATCATGATGGCTACTCCCTCGGTGTGCTCGTGATCGTCCTCTGGGTGACCGGAGTAGATTACTGTCTCTCCAGTTGATAGTTGGCTCCTTCCACATCCGTTCCATCTGCTCTCGCAGATTCCCGACACTTCTATTTTATTTCTCCTCATTTCTGCGGCTACCTGAGCAGCCTTTCCAGTTTCGTACATTGTACGAATATTCTACGTCCCCATCCTTATTTTTGCTTTCATCGAAAGAAGGCACATCGGCTGACTGGCTTCCCGAAGGCTTTCACCAGCGCGCGTCATTTCACTTCCCCGATTCCATCGAAAAATAAGGTCACTATTTGTAATTTTAGTATTTTGAATATATTTGTGCGTTGAAGTTTTAGTAGCAATTTGGTTAAGTTTCGGGGTGGAGTTGCTAGCACCACGCCCCAACCCTCCCTCTTTATCCGGGCTTGGGACCGGCTAGAATACTAGTGACCTAGTAATCTAGGCGAGGTTTCATCTCAAATACCTAGACCTTTATTAAAGCTAAAATTTACTCTTCTTCCATATTTGTGGCTTCCTTAAATTCATTCCAAGCAGTCTCCAGCTTCTTCTGACGTATATATGTTGTAAATATGCTCCCAATGATATGTAATCCACAACTGTATTTTATACCATTTTCCAGTTTCCTAGCACGGTCTCCTCTTACTTAAACACGTGGCGGCATAGGACTTACCCAAATATACGCTGTTCACTGATTCATCATAGCCATCAGTAAGAGACAGAACGAAGTTTGGATTGGTGCTCAACTTTGATAGTTAGCTTTGTGAAAGATTTGTAATTTAACATTTATAAAAACCTGTTCTGATTGCTTGTACAATACTTGAACAATTTAAACATTTGAAAAAGTATTATTTTTGATACTTCAGGATTGTAATTTATAACATAAGTGATCGTGCCTGTAAAATGGTATGCATTTCTTGTAAACTTACCAGTTTATACGAAATATAAATTATTATCAAGACGAGGGGTAAGCAAAACAGACTGTGAAGGTAGGGCAGCGGAACTGAGCGTGAGATTTGCAAGACAGAGATAACACAAGGAAATAACAAGTGTAAAATATAGAGGGAACGAGACTGGTAGAGTTGGATATAAGAATTGAGGATGCGATAGTGAACTTTCTAAAAATAGATGAGAGACTAATAGTGCTGTAGGATCTTGGTAACACAGGACGCTATTATTACCTATTGGTAGTTAGTGGTCTGGGAATTTTAAGGGACGAGTCGAGTAGTTAGGCAGGTACCAGGTTTTCTTTATCACATGTAAGGCTCTGTTTGTATATGAATGCCATCCAATGATGAATGCACTCCTTGGCGTTTAACTAGATTTTTCCGCTCCGGTCGCCCACCAATGTTCTTTCGAAATAAACCATCAGACTACACATTTGCCTTGTGTGAGTTATTAGTCAGTAATTGGGGTAATTGCTTTGATTAAATAGTCGGTTACTGAATAGCTTTACGTGCTGATTAGAGTGATGAGACAGTCACCGAGTCAACAATGGAGAACAACCCTTAGGTTCACGGGGGCATAAATCTTGCCACTGCCTTAACGAACAGAATATAAATATGCCATGATAAGTTATAGTACTATTCCTGAATCTAAGCTCGTGTTCATAGAACGTAGAACATTACCTGGGCTGCATGTTGGAATCTTTACTTCTCTGTGAACATTTAATGAGATATAAAGGAGGAAACTGCATGAAGCAATCCTAGCCTGGAATGTGACTCATAAATACTGGAAGGATTTCAAAGGATGACTACACCAGTGATCCTTGGCATGTCTGGTTTATCGTGTGATGAATGAGTATGCAAACTTAAACACCGCTTTTTATCATAATTCAGGCAGAGTGAACATCTAATCGCAGTGTTCCAAATTTATGGAAACTAATGCGGACTTCACTTTTCCATCTCCTATCATCAAAGTCTGCATATCAGAAGACAACAGAGAAGTTCAAAGGCCAAAGAAGAGTTACATAGGTGTTAACCACTAGGTCCCCTACCAATTCATTATCTCTCGGAATTGACTGGCAGAAAGTGTTGCGTCTACACCCCTAAATGACTAATTCCAAAGGGAACGAGATAAGCACATACTCTTAATGGAAGCGAAACAACGAAAATTCAAAGCGATCTGTCCTCAGACGTTAACTTGGGGATCCAGCAAGGTTTGTGCTAGCTAGCACAAAAGATAACTTAGAATGCTTAGAAGTCGAAATACCTAGCTTTTGCTACAATTTCCTACGCCAATCCCGTACCTGCTGCTGCAGTGCATCCAAGGTTAGATCCATTTTGACTAAATACACTTTTCCGAGAGGCTGTGTTAGGTAGGAACAAATAGGGGTTTACTGGTATTCATATGTAATTTAGGTCTGATAACAGGTTTTAGTGACCTGAAGTCTGTCCAAATATTTCCTCCATATATTTCATCCAACAGTAACGCCCAGGAGTTCAGAGAGGTGATCAACAGCTCCATACTCACGCCCCCAATGGCGGTTGACAATTCCGTGCTTCAGTGTGAACATGATTACATACATCACATAATTTTTAGCTTGCTTCTATGTATTTGAAACACAGAATCTTCAAGTAAAACAGCTGTCTACAACATATGGTTCAGTAGAACATTTAATCATTGTCAAACTTATCCGGAACGTTCAGCATTTGCGTTACATTTTAGCTTGATTCGTTGTATGTGTGTATTTTTACTGTGGAACTCCTTGCACTAACGAGAAACGCACCTCCCACAAAACATGGCAATGAGTCACAGAGCTCACTAGTATGCCTCAAGCGTCGAGCTGCCATGTCACCACCATCTACCGTGGCTGAAGCTGACAGCAAATACATGCTGGCAACCAGTCGTGGCATAAGCGATATCACTTCTACAAACTCAGCACCTGATCCTGACATAGATCTCTTCACTACATCTTATGAACGTGTCACAACTTTTCAGATGCCAAGTCTAGCCTCAACACTCACATAAGAAATAGATAGGAGTAAATATATTATTATTAACGACTAAAGCTGTCTGTAGAAGAGCTGAAGACTGAGATTCGGGAAATAAGGTGTGTCAAGGCTGTGAATGCAGGATGTCCAGAAAATTCGGCCAGCATATCTGAACTATCAACGCAGATTGGTGACATTAAACTCTAGGGCTGTGAACCCATATCTCTGAGCATCCTGATTAGAACAATAAACTCTGGCGAACTTGACAGAATCGGTAACCGAGGTAGAAAGCCTGATAAACTTCATCACAACGGAGGTAATCAGAAGATAAGATATAAAACTAAGGGTGTTAGTCTATAATATGCCAGACAGTGAGGTATTGATAAAGGTTCAAGGCGCCTTACTTAGGGCGGTGAAGATGTCCAACTCCCAAACAGTGACATGGACTGAAAGAGTCAGCACGACCGCTGCTGCCCTATACGCCTTCAGCTTAGAGCACAGACAGAGGCTAGGAATTTTATCAATTCACAAAGTATCCTATTACAGGATGCCAGTTACAAACAAATAAAAGTTTGGGTGGATGAAACAGTGATCGAGAGGCGTGCTTACAATCACCTCACTAAACCTAGTTGTAAGAATGGCAAGACGACCCCAGTCACCGAAATACATAAACTCACGGCCGACACGGTAGAACTCATAGCCTCCCCGCTCTCAGATCTCACAAAACCAGCTTTACAGAACATGAAACCAAATGAAAGACTTGTAAACTATAATTTTACTCCTAAATTAACCTCTCCTCCCTCTACCGAGGATCTGGGCATTTTTCTCTGGATAGCCATAAGACAGAAATCAATCCCTCTCGTAAGTCGATAACATCCTCTCCTAGCCAAAACACGAGGATCCAAATGGAATTTAGTAACAAAATATGCCGAAATACACCACTCGCAACAAAAAGTCCCCTACACTTTCAAACTCCCGAGAAGAATCAACGCTGTAAGGAAAATAAGAAAAAGATAATAATAACAACTACAATTAAAGTAGAAATAAGGCTATACCGTTCACGAACAGTGGCGGCAGAAAATACTCGTGAAATATGCCAATTCACACTAAAGCCCACACTAATAGCTGGTGTGGCAACACTATCACGCAAGATGGCACAAGTGGCAACACTCAGACATCAGCTCACAAACACTCCGGGTCCTCAAAGTGTGGCACAAACTTTGTACAGAATGTACTGCACAAGTCTGCTGGTAATTAAACCACACGACAGCAATGCATATAATAAAACCCATGTAAGTACACTCAGAATGTCCCCAAACATTGGGTATATTGATAAGTCATGAGCATCACAAGGTATCAATGATTTTTTATCCGTCACATCCCTATCAGCGCAGACCAAACAACTGGTGGGATGTTGACTCTTCTGAACCCGTACCATCAATGTCAGCACCCTATCGGAAAGAAAACAGACACAGGCTAGTGCACATGGAATTATTAATCACATCCAATGCTTGTACAAGCATACGTCAAATAAGAACCCCTACACATTGTATTGGGAATGACTGTTATATAGGGTTGTCATGCCACGCGGAACCAGTGGATTCTGAACCACACTTGCGCCTGATTAACGTGCTTAAATACTTCAAAAGTTGCTTCAACTCTAAACTTTCCTTAATCCTTATGAATGCTAGATCTATCCTAAAGGGTGCACGTGCTGGTATATAACCCCCCAATAATTATTACTACTGAGTCTTGGTGTCAATCTAATATACCTGACGAAGTGATAAGCACCGATAAGTACACACACTTTCGATGTGACAGGAACAGTGGTAAGGGAGGAGGCCTTATGTACTCCCTAAACACACTTACTGTTTTGCAGCTAGAAAATGGGGAGATAAACAATACGCACGCCATCCTGTGGGTCAACCTCCACTTCAAAATAGCTACGGGATTAACTGGATTTATTTACTGGACGCCCAACACCTTCAGTGATTACAAGAGCCAAATTATGAATGCACTGGAATAATTGTCCATTCCCCCACACTACCGTAGCATCATATGTGGAGACCTCAACCTACCGGAAATCACCTAGGACGTACTAACAGGTTCAGCTAAATACGACAAGCTCTTGGACTTACTGGACATTTTCGGTTGGAAACAAACTATCACTATACCTACAAGAGGTGACAACGTACTGGACTTAATATTCTGTCACGATATAAGTCCCCTCTCAATCTTAGCGGGTTATAAATTTTCAGGTTGTGACCACGAAACAGTGATGCGTGCACTGCCACTCCCACTGAGTAGCAATGCAGCTCATACCTCCACTTCACAACAGGTAATACATAAGAAGTATAGTAAGGCAAACTGCGCTTTCGTAGAATCGATGCTAAGATCCTCTGAATGGGGCGAATACTTCGCTACTGATGACCTCTAGGGAGCTCCAAGCATCTTCTACCAGAACTCAATCACATGCTTAGATGCTTCCATTCCACTCCAAACACCAAAGGTTTCCTCACAAAGAAAGTCATTCATAAAACCAAGGGATCGCACGAAACTGAAGAGACCCTCAACAAGTTACTTCAAACAGCACAACTTTGGCATATTAGGTTTAACACTTAACACTCTTAGCTGCACCTCACAAGCTCGAGATTTGCGCATGAGGAACGATGAACGCACCGGACTAGTCAGCCCTCCTAGGGTGTATGCTGTCACAGAAATCCTAGAGAAGTGACTGAATCGCAAAATCGCAGCATTTCTCCTACCATAGACAAAGATAGGCTATACAATAGCAAACATGTGTGAATTATTCAACAGGAAATTTGCGACTAGCTACCTCAAGTCTACAGTCCAATTACTTGGTATACACCCCGCTGCTAATATGGCACAAGCTCCATCTCCACCCACACCAAAACAAATTAGCACTGTTGAATTCACCTATGCTAACATTAACCAAAATATAAGAAAACTTAAAAGCTCGAAAGGTTGTGGTGCTGACAGTATATCATCATATTTTTATAAATATGGTGGCCCTGACATTCCCTTACTGCTGCTTAAAATATTTACAATGTCCTTAGAAACCCACACCTACCCAGATGTGTGGAAAACAACGTTTATTACACATATACACAAATGTGGCTCGGAAACAGGAGTCAACAATTACAGGCCGATCAGTATCACACCTAAAGCATCTAGAATTATGGAGAGACTAGTTAAAGATAACCTACTCTAGCATAGTTGCAACATCGTAAGTCCGAACCAACATGGATTCCTAAAAATCAGATCATGTTTAACATGCCACTTAGACTTCTTTAATATTTGACTAGCAGTCGTGACAGACGACATTTCTGCGGCATTTGATAGTGTCGACCATTTACTGCTCATGCATAATCTGAACTCCTTAGGAATACGTGACCAACTATTAGGTTGGCTTTAATCATTCCTTAACAATAGGTCCCAAATAGTTAAACTTGGGTCCGTAGCTTCCAGACCTAGCCCGATTTTATTTTGGTGTAGTTTAGGGGAGAATCATAGGGCTCCTCCTATTCACACTTTATATCAACGACATATGCGCTTGCTTCTCACATGGAAAACCATTCATCTTTGCAGATGACCTAAAAGTAGCTTATATACTCCAGTGTTATGACCTAGGGTGCTTCCAGAATGTTGTGCAGAATGAATTAGGTAAAGTTACTGCTTGGTCATCTTTATGGAATCTACAATTCAATTTAAAGAAATGTGGTTGGATCTGCCTCGGTGCACCTTCAGTTAACATAAAATGAACACTTCAACATGCTGACCTATCCATACTCTGAAGTGTCGTTGGCTTAGGCCTGAATAGTTATGATAACATAAGTGAGAGAGAATATAAATCATCCACTGTTATACCATAATAGGAGGGGACATCTGAGACCCTACGTAGGATTCTTAATAAAGCAGGAATTAGAGTGCATTTAATCCCACAAACTCACTCAATTAGGACAAGCTCTGTAGGTTAAAGAATCCTGTTGGTTGACCCAATCAGACAAAATAATATGATTTGCAAAATACCCTGCAATGACTGAGGTCAACTACATAGGTCAAATTAGTAGGTCGCGGTATTCAGATTATCAGAACATAAGAATTTAGTTAAGGGAAGAATGGTTGACCCAGAAAAGATAAGCAATTTAGAAAATAGCTCAGCAACTGCACTTCACGCATTAACAAACAACCACACAGTAGGTTGGGATGGGGTTAAAATTTTAAAAAGTAATCTGGGTAGGTAGAGAGAGAGGTTGATTACTGAGTCCTTGTTCATTGAGTCTACACCCAACACATGTGACAGAAATAACTATATGCAGATACCAGAAATATGGAAGATATTATTTTCGCTGGTCAAATCAGAAAGGATAATAAATAATCTTAAAATTCTATTTCAATTCAAACGCATCACAACATTCTAACAAGTAACTTATTATGACTATAAGAGCCTGAGATATGTCTATGAAATTACAATATTACATCAGTTAAATCTTCCCCTAAAACCAAGGCCACTTGAAACCAATAGCAACATTGAGACAAACGTCATTGAGGGGATATGCAATAAAGTCGCTCTAAAAACACTCGTCTTATTTCCCATCTAATTGTAATTGATCAATAACACTCGTATTACTACTTCTGAATGTACATTATTTCATATGGAATTATATTCCAATATCTAAACGATTCCACACATGTATATAAATGAAGGAAAGAAGTTGTGTGAGTAACTTGATATGATTACAAGCAATAGTTTATGCTCGAAACGTTATCAGTTAATACTACTGTACAATATTACTGTACTGTACAACACTGTGTGATTTATCAAAATAAAATCTTATCCATAATGGAGTTATGCTCTACCAGAGTGCCCAAGTTTTATGCCTATATCAACAAGAATAAGTTTCGTTGCTGTACACACCAAAGTTATATGGGGAAATGAATTCAAGCCTCATTTTTTCCCTAAGTAGTCGCAATCCACCCAAAATTTGATTGGGCTTTTTTAATGAGAAGCAAATATTAGTGTATTTCTTTATGTGCTCCAATGAACTACTAGCTAGCAGACTGTTCCCACAAACTAAAGACAAAAAAGACAGCAACCATGTAACTCCACCATAAATCAAATTTATGTAGTTTAAATAAATACTTATCCAAGCCTACACAAGTTGTGTCCTTATTAGATATGGATAAACATATTGCTATTTCGAATACAGAATCTTCAGGTAAAACAGATGTCTACAGCATATGTTCCAGCATAACACTTTGGTTTGGAACATATTTAATCCTTGTCACATTTGTCTCTTCATAACAGACCAATCGGTATGTTGATAGACTTAGAAAAGCGCGCTAGATTACAGAGTAATCTTCAGTGACGTGAAAAGTTGGTGAAAACTAATTTTGAGGGAGTAAATTTGATGCATCGTCCTCTGTTGTAAATGATGTGGCCCAAGGTTTTACGCCAGCTGTTGGTGTTTAAATTGGGGTGGTGTTAGTAACCATGATTTGATAGACTAGGTCCTGGGCTTCTCAGCCGATATTAAAGAGCACACGGACACATTCACAGTCTCTTTTAAACAAGGTTATGTGAGAACTGGAGAGATCCAGCAGTAATTTCTTGTTCTAAACAAATATGTATGCACTTAGTATCAAACCAGTAACCTGTAAGCCTAATACATGTTGTCCACAATGTACTGGTATTGTACTAAGATTCAAAAGATTGTATATGGTGTTGCTTGTAAATTAGCCCGACGAAAATGAGTAAGATAAATCAAATGCGTGAACATTGTGTGTGCCGCGTTTAAATGCTCGGGTGAGAAAAAATTTAGGCTGGTATAGGGGATAAAACATTCGGTCATTAGAAAAAGAATTTAATGCCAAAACGGCTACTTCAATTACCGACTGACAGCCTGCGATATTGAAGGAGGTCAATGTCGATTATGAACCTTTATTTCCGGAAGCATAGCAGAGGACAAGTGAAGCGGGGTGTGCTTAGTCAGACAAACGGAAAGGTTGAACAAAGCAAGAACAACAACTGTACCAGGATAATATGAGCTCATCTTTTATTATTATTTCGAGTATTCTTCTCAACTGGTTGCAACCTGAACGATAAAAAAATATGAATTACATTACATTAAAGATTTGAACATACTTTTCCACGGTCACAAGGAGTAATTGATTGGTAGGAAGTGTAAAAGTAACACTAGTCCGGAATGATTTAACTAATTAAGAGTCACAAACACTGACTATTTATAGAATAATTAGGCAATTAGGCTTGGAAACAAAAGCAGAGTTGCATATATATGTGTGTATATAGAAACAAGGTTTGGCTAGAAAGAGCATGAAAAAGGTAGATTACATAACTAAAGAAAATGTTCTATCTAATAGCCAATAGAAAAAAAGGAAGAGAAAAGAACAAGATAGGGCGAGTCATGTTTAGATGAGAGAGTAGAGTTTTCTAAACAAGAAAAAGGGTGACTCATACAGGTTGTATATTTTGTTGTCACCAGGGCAGTGCAAGATTCACCACTGTCTCTTTCTGCGTACATAGATTTGGTTTAAGTCGTCTAATGGCTATTGCTTCAGCAAAGCGTACCAAGCTAGGTTTCTTTTGCTTGTTGATTATTTTGAATGACTTCAAGTTGTCTACGGAAAGGTATTCACAGTTCAACAGATAAGGAAAGCCTTATAAACCACAAGGAACATATAGCTCATATTTGGCTGCTTGCTTTGCCTTCCTGAGTTACTAAATTACCTAAAACATCCGAGTGTCTATAGCACACGGTGTTACAGAAGTTATTCAGGTCAAATAAGTTGAACAGTGGTAGTTTGTTTTTCTGTGCAGGTCGAAACACATGGCTATTATAAGTTTAAAGGCTAACGGGTCGGTGTTACTGAAGGTCAGGCCTAACAGGATACGTGGCTACAAAGCAATAATTAGTGCTGTTTGTAGTTCAAGCCGACCGGAAGTGAGCTCGAAGTCATTCAAGCACCCCAAATAACTGGCTTCCCAGAACAGTTACCTATGTTGTGTCACTTTAAGAGGGGATCATGAAAAGGTGCCTAAGGCGAGGTTCAATAGAACTATAACATGTGATGGAGAATGGTTTGAACTCCATATCGGATCAGGTCTTAACAGTTTCTCTGATGAACGCTTTCAAACAGAAGTGTGATGGCCACTGGGATAAATATTGTAAGTGTTAAAACATCACCACAATCTGCTATTCGTTATCACTGAGAACGAAAGATTAAAGACAGAAGTTTCAAAGATTAATGGCTGAAGGGATCAACCTCATGTACAGTATCCATATGGTCTTAACACCGTACACTGTAAGCCACAAATAACCTTAATAGGCTAAGGGTTTGATGTTCACGGATGGTACGAAGTATACTAACGAAAGATCTAATACCCACACCTTCTACAGTAATCCTTCCGCGTAGACCGAAGGCAAAGCGAAACACCAGAATTGATCGTCCAAATTACGAATTATATTTCGGGACCAAATTGGAGTGCGAGATGATTGCTTTGAATCGTGCACGAATTACCTACCGCTAAAAACAATTCCTTGGAGTCAATCGAAGATTCGGATTCATATTTATTGGTTGAGGATTGAATGCTTGGAGCTCATGGTAATCCTTCTGTAGTAGATTTCTGTGGCTGTCCAAACCCTTGAATGAATCAGTTGAGGTTGCAGACATCACTTTTTCTGTGAGTCGGTTCAAAGAATTTATAACTCTATGTGAGAGCCAGTACTCAACAGCAGTGTGATTTCTTCTTGGCTTTTGAACTCTCCTGCCATGTCCTCTAAAGTGTTCCAATCTGGTGGGAAGGAAAAGAGAGAAGAGACCAGGTCCGTAGTTATTATTTAAAATTCTAAACACTGTAGTTAAGTCTCCTCTCTGCCTATAGTATGACAGGAAGAAGAGATTTAAACTGTCTAATCTTTCCTCGTGTGATAAGTTACTCATGCCGAGTACCATACGTGTTGCCTTCCTTTGAACCCTTTCTAGAATATGTGAGTCCCCTTCAAGACAAAATCTGGCTACAGAAATGGATACAGTTTTCTAGTCTTGACCTCACCAGAGATGTATATAAGGAGGGGAACATATTTCTGGTGATTCTATTAAAGGCTGTGCGAATTGACCATAAGGATCTGAAAATACGTGCAGCCACCGCGCGACAGTGTGCTGTAGTTTTCAAGTCGTGGCTGAGTATGACACTTAAATCCAAGTGAGTCTGAACTGATGGGAGTGTTACTCCCTCTAGTTCGTAGGAGCTGCTGCTTGCTTGTCTGATGAGCATGGCTGCACATTTTGCTGCATTGATCGGGAGCATCCGTTCTATGGACCACTCTGAAAATTTGTTGAGGTCCTCTTGCAACGTGGACGTATCACCGTTACCCTTCAGCTCTCTCCAAATTTTTAGGTCATCTGCGTATAGGACCATAGGGGAGTCTGTGAACAGAGATAACTCATTTGTATACGAAAGAAATAGAAGAGATCCAAGTACTGTGCCTTGTGGCACTCCGCTACGCACTGCCGTGCAGGAGGAGGGTTTCAAGTTGATCCTAACCCTTTACCTCGCATCTATGAGGAATTTCCTGAGCCACATTAGTAATCTGCCTTTGATACCAAGACTTTCCAACTTCATGAGTGGTCTTTTGTGAGGTACTTTATCAAAGGCTTTGCTGAAGTCTATGAAGACGACGTCAATGGGTCTTCTGTTGTCCCTGGATTTGACCGAAATTTCTCTTGCAGTGAGAAGATTTGATAGGCATGAGAGGTTCCTTCAGAAGCCATGCTGCGCTCTTGATAATAAGCTTCTATTTTCTAGATATGCCATTATGCTTTCCTTGATGATTCTTCCCAGTGTCTTAATTGAAGTGCGGGTGAGACTGATAGGCCTGTAATTTGAAGTGCTTTGTCTTGATCCTCCTTTGTGGATGAGGGTTACTACGGCGTCTTTCCAGTCACGCAGTAACACTCCATTTAGGAGAGATAGCTTGAAGGTAGTGGTCAAAGGGCCGCCTATGTGGGCTGATAACTCCTTGAGAAGCCTTGGGTGAAGATTATCAGGACCCATCAGCTTCCCTGCATCTAGTTTCATTAGGCAGCTGAGCACGATGCCTTGGTCAATGTCAACGGAATCTATCCCGCATTCCTCTGATGCAGTCAGAGCTGATCCTATAGGGAGTGATGACTTCTGTGTGAAGACTTGGGAGAAGTAGTCTGCCATTGCTTCTGCTTTTTCTTGATCTCCTTCGATTGTATCATTGTCAATAGTCAGGTTTGGGACACCATTGGATGTTTTATTCCTGAAGTTCATGTACAAGAAAATGTTTTCAGGCTGTGCCTTTGCATTTTGAGCCAGGTGTGCTTCGAATTTTATCCTTGATTGGTGGATTTCTGCAATAGCTTTATTTCTAGTAGTGTTATATAATTTCCTGGTCTCAGGAGTCTCAGGGGTGCCAAACAGGTTCTAACATTTGTGTTTATGACTGAGTAACTCACGAATCCTTTGGAATATCCAAGGGGGAAGTGTTTCCGACCCTTTGTGATAGACCACGGGATAAAAGGTTCGGTTACTTGGGAGTAAATTTGTTTAAATTGGTTCCATATGGCTTCTACTTGGGACTCTGGGGTGATGTACCAGTTTAATGAGTTGGCTGCTGAGACGATTGCATTCATGTCAGCTCTCAAAACGTTTGGTAGAGCTGGGGTTTTGGCCCTTGCTGCTGTTGCTGTGAACTTGAAAGTGAGCACAGCATGATCACTTCTTCCTAAAGGAGGAAGATGTTGTATGAGATCCATATACTCACCATGGGAGAACACTAGGTCCATAGTTGGAGAGAAGTGCTGCGAGTCATCGTGGGTGGGCTTAGTGATATGTTGGGCTAGGGATAGTGATACATTGGATTCCAGCAGCTTAGGATCAAAGGAGTTGACTGAAAATGGAGTTGTAGGGCTTGTCCAGTCAAATGTTGGAGCGTTGAAGTCGCTGACTAAGAGACTTCGACATTTCGAAGTCCAGGAGCCTAGCTTCTCTATTAGGAAGTCATCTGCACTACAGTCCGGACTGCGGTACATAGCAGTGAGGTCAATGTCTTGGCCTATGCATTTAAGTCTGCAGCGTAGAAGTTCGCACGACTCACCTTCGTGTGTGAGTGCTTCGATGCTATGCACGGTTAAGCATTTCATGAGGTAGATAACTACCTCACCTCCTTTGTGGTTTAGTCGATCCACCATATGCACTTCGAAGTGTGGCAGGTCAACTTCGTTGTCAGTGACATCGTGTGTGAGCCATGTCTCTGTGATGATAATTACATCCGGGTTTCCGGAGTCTAACATATTACCCAGCTCAGACCGATTGTTCAACAGGCTGCGGCCGTCTGTGTAGCAGACTGTCAATTCAGTTTGATACTTCAGTGGCCTAACTACAGATGTTTCAGGATCATCAATCTGCGAACTATGACAACCCTAAAACCCTTTATCGCTGCAGAGTGTCTTTTGACACAGTCTGCTGGGCTTAAGTCGGCACAGACTTATATGCCAAACTTTTAAGTATTTGATAATTGCTTAGAATTTCATCCCTCTCCTCTTTGGAGTTTAGTACAATTTTGAAGAGACGTACAGGCCATTTTACTGTGGTGTCAGATCATTGCAGTCCAGGAGCTCTAGAGCTCCAATGAGAATAACAATGGCTTCCATTATAGGAAACTTTGTCGTACTACAGCAGTCATTGCAGAACCAGTTCGCAAGAGGTTTGCAGTAACACTCGTATGCTGCCGCAGCTGTTCCTTTTGATTGGCATGCTTTGTAGAGCGAATCGGGGAAAAACGATTTAAATATGACTTTATATATAACCTTTATAAATCAGTGATAAAAAGCCAATGAGTGCACAAAAGTGGATATAACTATTAATTTATAAGAACACAACTTCCTTTAATTTAATAGACTGAAAACTGAAACGTAAACTAACTTCGGTCAGAATAAAGTGATTTAAAGTTAATCTATAGACTTTTAGAGCGTATAACACAACAAAAGCCAAATTCAACAAGGGCATGTAAAATTCACTCGATTTTCAAAGTTCAGCGGTAGTTATCCACACACAACCAAGTCTCAAAGAAATAAATTTGGTTTACATAAACTCGTACAAGAGGTGTTGGACATCGGACATTAAGTATGCGACTTGTTCCAACACTCCATGGAATCGAGGAAACTGCCAAAGGAATGGAAAAGAAGCATCCTTTCTCCGATCTTCAAGGGTGGGGATAGGCAAAATCCCACCAGTTATAGACCAGTAGCTCTACTCCCAGCGGTATCGAAAGTACTGGAAAGTATTATTGATGATCACATCAGGGAATATCTGGATAGGTCTAAAATACTCCATGAAGCCCAACACGGTTTCAGGAAAGGAAGATCCTGCGTCACTAACTTATTATCAGCTTGGGACGATTGGACATCATGCTGGGATATGAATGTTCCTGTCCATGTGATCTTTCTAGACTTTGAGAAGGCATTTGACACTGTTCACCATGACCTTCTCCTACACAAAATAAGCCAGGTAGGTCTAGGTAAACCACTTCTGTCATGGTTGAAGGACTACCCAACTGAAAGGCAATTTTGCACCAAGGTCAATCGAGTCCGATCATCTTGGCACAGCTCGTCATCAGGAGTGTCGCAGGGTTCTATCCTGGGACCACTGACGTTCTTGATTTTTATCAATGATTTACCATGCCATCTAAACTGCCCGACTCTTCTATACGCTGATGACGTAAAGATATGGAGGGCGATAAAGTGTCCGGAGGACTCAGATAGACTGCAGGCAGATCTAAGGCTTCTGGAAGACTGGGCGGTAACCAGTGGAATGACTTTCAACCTGAAAAAGTGCAAAGTAGTGAAGTTACGCACCTGTAGACTGCAGAATGCAAGTTACACCCTGTGCAATGAAAGCTTGTCCTGCTCAACGTCGGAACGTGACTTAGGTCTAGTTCTAACGGAGAAAATGGACACAAGCGTGAATTACACGGGGGATGTAGCGAGGGCATATGCGGTCATACACTTTACACATAGACAATTAGGTGCACTCACTCCTGAGCTCTTTCTAAGGTTGTATAAAACATACGTCAGACCGCATCTTGAAGTGCATAATATCATTGCACCCCCACTGCTTAAAAGAGACGCCAACCTCTTGGAAAGAGTCCAACGACGGGCAACAAAAGGAGTGGTTGGTCTCCGAAATAAACCATATGACGAAAGGCTGAAGAAATTAGGCCTATTCACACTCAGTTACCGTCGCCTGAGGGGGGATTTAATTACTGCCTACAAAATAACAAATGATCAGAATCACCCAAACAAAGGTGTTCTGCCATTGAGTAGGTATAGGCTCCCTCGTGGAAATCCTAGAAGGATAGCTCATCAGAGGGCAAGGACCCGGGTGCGCTCCCACTTCTTTTCCCTGCGGGTTTGCCGTCCCTGGAATTCCTTACCGGCAGATGTAGCTATGGCACCATCTGTGGACGCCTTTAAGCGAAGGCTGGACAACCATGCAGCGACACAAGGACTTCATCCAAATGGCCTATCCCCTTAAAATCGCATATACCATTCAAAGGTAGACAATTAAACTGGTCGTTTTACTTCTTCACATTCCCTTCAGTCTTACTCTCCTGACAGCTTTAACTACACTTATTATTATTATTATCATTATCATTATTACTGGTATATATATATATATATATGTATACCGGTTGACTGACTGTTGTTACGTTTTCTTATTTTTTCTCTGTCTGTTAGTCTGAATACCTTTACTAATTATATCTATTATTATTATTATCTCTTTTCCATTGACGACGATACCGAAAGACTAACTGGTGAAAGGATCAACTCCATTCACAGTAGTAACAGTCTTAACACACTTCATACTACAAACCCCATATAATTAATCCCAGCACTACTCCTGTTGGAGTCAACCAAAGCTACGACAGTCGAGTGGCGGGACGAGCTACACAGACGTTTACCAAAGATCAGGAACCTCTACCTCACAATCAAGAGGCGAGCACAAAGAAATCAAATTGGTTTATACTAGCTCGTAAAAACGATATTGGATATTGGATATTGGAAGTACATGTTTTGGAGCGAGTTTCGCCTGGCTTTGACCTTGATCGCCAGTTATTCGAGATTTTGGTGTCGTTAGATATCTCTCGTCCTGTGTTTCATCCTTCAGTGTTTAGTTTTCGGCCCTGTTCAAAATATTTAGGTTGTGCACCGGCTAACTGAGATATCTGGATATACATAATTCCTATTTAACTATCACTATGTGGATGTCACCAAGCGGTTTACGGCTGATTTCGGCCTTAAAACTGGTGAGATAACTGTTTAATGTATATAGAAACAATTAAAATGACTATAATGTATTGTTAATTCTCACGCGTATCTATTATAACTGCAAAAACACCGGGAAAATTACGGATGCTAGGTTAATCTCGGCTCTTTTATTATTATCTCTTCTTTTGCCGTCGACACTGGAGGACTAACTGGTGAAAGGATCAACTCCATTCATTGTAGCATCACAGTCTTAACACGTAGCATACTACAAACAACGTATTATTTATCCCAGCATCATTCCTAATGGAGTCAACCAAAGCTACGACAGTTGAGTGGCGGGACGAATTACGCAGAAGTTTAGCGAAGACCAGGAACCTTTACCCCACAATCAAGAAGCGAGCACAAAGAAATCAAATTGGTTTACACTAGCTTGTACAAACGACATTGGATATTGGACTTTAAATTTGAGCAAATTTGGTGGGTACGGAAAATTTTAAAGAGGATATCAAACACTGCACTTCCCACAACTAAACTTTTATTACTGCCACTTGACCAATGGAATCGTCCTCACAATGCAAATATCAGAGTAGTTTCACAGCTTTCATGAAAGGGAGATTTATGTCGCACATGACACTGAAATTTGCCATTAGATTTCGTCCCGTGTCTCAGATTCCACCATGACCCATCTCATTAGTTTGATTTTCGACGATTTTGGGACTAAAGTTTTCCCATGTGAGTCATCAATACTTGAGCATAGGGTGGCGTTTTTGAAATATTTTATAGAATATTAAGGGAAATTTCCCCCGAGATCCTCTCGAAGTCTCTTCCAAAAGCATATTCCACTTCGGTTCCGTGCACATAAAGTTGACATGTCTAATCTGTCGTCTCATCTTTCTTTCGGCTGACAGTGACAAGTATCACACTTGCAGCTTCGGCTATTCATGTAATTGAATAGCTCTAGGCTTCTTGTAGTAAGGCGAAGGTGGATGCTATCTGGGTGGAATACATAAATCAACTGTGAGGGGAGGCTTACTGGGGAGACCTATTATTCAGAAAAGGAACTAAATGGGTACTGATCTGACGATAATATGGTTGTTGATATATGTATAAAACTTGGGCGCTATGGTAGAGCATAACTCCATTATGGGTAAGATTTTATTTTGATAAATCACAGTGTTGTAATATCATATCAACTTGATATGATTATGAGCAATAGTTTGTGCTCGAGACGTCACCAGTTAATATTACTGTACAACACTGTGTGATTTATTAAAATAAAATCTTATCCATAATGGAGATAAAATGGTTGGCCCTTCCGCAGAAACAGGTTTGGAAAAATCAAGAGATGAAAGTATTTTTGTGCGTCTTTTGATATTCCTGTGTACTAAGATCTGTGGAGGGGTAGGTATCTATACACAACCAGGTTTAAACACTTGTTTCCTTACGTATCATTATGTACTGTAGAATAAAAAACTATTGTTTAGGTCTAATATATGCTCATCACGGATTCCTACACATTGAGGCTAAGGCACTTAGTCAGATAACTCACAAACGGACGTATAACCTCCACACTTCATAATTTCAATAAATGTAGGTAGATTTTCCTTCTGCCTTCTCTGCTGTTCTCTGTTAAGGATCACTTACATATATTTCAATTCGCAAGAAGTGGAGGTTCTGTACTAGCACTACTTGACGGTTGATCACGAATTCGTATCACGTTTAACTACCGGAAACATGAACAAACAAGTTGTGTCACAGTGGTTGTGGGTCACTGCATAATGCACAAATCTGTACAAAATAGGAGGGGGGGCTGGTGGGATTTTTCATCGTTATTATTCTTTGTTTTTCGGCCTATCGTTTGGGTCGTGTCTTTTCCTCTGTAAACTTAGAAATACCAGATTTGGGCAGGACTGTCGTGACGGCATCCAACGATTGCCCTTAGTCTCATTCAAAATCTTCTTATTCGTCCTATGGATTCTGAGCGAAACTTCTGGCTTTAGCAGCACGTCTGCACTGTCCTCCGTCATTTGCAGTCTTATTTAGCTAATTCCACGATTGTTTATAAATCTTCATTTCCTCTTTTCATGATCCCTGTTTCACCCTTGGGTGCGTAACTCTTTGGTTCCTGTTTCAGGTTTCATGTAGTATGACTAGTAATATGAGTTTTTCTAAAGCGTAATACCAGAAATCAGTAACTTTAGTGTCGTTTATGTTTTGAGTACACTGTTAACTTTCTTATGGAACAGACCTCAGATCTACTAGGGTTTGAATATAGTTGCTGAAATTTACTTAATGTAAATTCAATGCGAAGGTAAAAAGTGGATATTAAGGAGTATTATCACGAGTGTCATTGAGAAAAAGCAACAGCCATAACTAGTCACCTAGTTGAAATACTTGAAATATCTATAAATCTTTGCAGTTATTCGGCCATTATATAGTAATAGCATCTAACAGGGATTAGCATGTATAGTACAGTCACTTAGATACTTTATTTCAGACCATGTTTATACGTAGGTATCTGAGACTGGTTTCCAAATAGGAATTTTCACAAAACTGCATCAGTTCGAGTTGCCACTCTCCCTCCACGTACCACACCAAGCGGCAGAAGAGAGTAAAGACAGATTGATTAATTTTAATTTAATTTTTGTTTACAGCTTGACTCCACACAGTACTTTTGGTAGAAGTATGGAATTTTCAGCATGGATATCGGTAGCCCAAATTTTACAGGCCCACCATAGATATCGGGTCTGCGTCGGCAGAGGATCGAACCCCGGACCATGTGCATGGTCGGCGGGAGTCCTAACCACTGTGCTACCGACGCACATAATAAACAAGTGCGAATGAGGGGAAAAGAATGGTAGTAATACGGAAGAGCAATAGACTTCCATTGCATATGAAAAACCATCACAAAGAGTTAATGCATCTGCACCATCACCAAGAACGATAAGCTTCAGCCATATCACCGATTGTCTCCAGCCTTCATTGGTTCTTACCACCATTCCGAGTATCCCCCAAGATGGTGAAGCTGGGTGATGGTAGGAAGATCTTCGTATGCCTTCCGAAGTGTGTGGACGGTTGTTACCTCCCCGCTGCCCACACTGGAAGTAGGTTTTTTCCTGAGGCACCTGAAACAGAGAGAGAATTAGTTTTGCGTGACCACAAAGACCAAGGGACAACTCCTTGAGGCCGGTGGCACAACCTATTTGAACTGGTTTTTATAGTTGTCCCCGTATTAGTAATTTAGCGCCAGCTACGGACCACCGTAGGGTAAGTCGGGATGTAAATCATAAGTGATACTATTTCTGAGAAAAATGGCTCCTTAATTAGCTCTCAGGATAGACGCCTCGAATGCTGGAAGGAACACTTTGAGGAACAATTTAACTTGCCTATAGCCACACTGAGCCTCCCCGCCATCCAGCACACACCCGAATGGGACATAGACACTGGCCCGCCGTCTATAAGTGAGGTCACCAAAGCTATCTGTAATTTGAAACGAGGCAAAGCGGCAGGACCCGACGGAATTATTCCGGAGGTGTTTAAATACGGGGGTGACATACTAGTATATAGTTTAACTAAGGTACTAGGTAACGTCTGGGAATCAGAGACGGTTCCATCAGATTGGGGTAAGTCACTTATTATGTCAATATTCAAGAAGGGAGACAAGTCCTCATGTGAAAATCATAGAGGAATCAGCCTGACGAACATAGTCTGTAAAATCCTAGGCTCAGTAATCATGCACAGACTAAGCCGAACTCGGGAGGAACAAACGAGGGAAAATCAAGCGGGCTTTAGGCCAGGTAGAGGGTGCATAGATCATATCTTCACTCTCCGACAGATCCTAGAACATAGACACACTTTTAGGCGTCCAACTATTGCCATATTTCTTGACTTGCAGGCGGCCTTCGACTCCGTGGATCGAGAGGTACTATGGCAATGTTTGACTGTGAAGGGAGTGCCAAGAAAGTACATTGCACTAATCAAGGCACTCTACTCAAACTCACGTAGCTGTGTAAGGGCTTATGGGGAATTGTCATCTGAATTGATAACAACCAGTGGTGTCCATCAAGGATGTCCACTTTCCCCTTTTCTGTTTAACTTCATCATAGATATGCTAATGGAAGTATCCTTAACTGAACTTAACGACTTAGGAATCGACTTGTTACCAGGGAATAGTCTTATGGACTTAGAATACGCAGACGACATAGTCCTGTTAGGGGAGGATGCTGACAAAATGCAGAGTCTTCTGAACACCTTGAGCAGCAATCTTCTTATGTTTGGCATGCGATTCGCCCCTGTGAAATGTAAGATGCTGCTACAGGACTGGACTACGTCAACTCCTAGCTTAGTGATAGGGAGTGAAGTGATAGAACATGTTGACCACTTCACCTATTTGGGAAGTTGTATCAGCACCAACGGGTTGATTGGTGACGAAATCACAGCACGGATCCAGAAAGCTCGAGCTACTTTCGCTAACTTACACCGTCTCTGGCGTAGGCGTGACATCCGGCTGTCAACCAAGGGACGTGTATACTGCTCAGCAGTTCGCTCCGTCCTTCTCTATGGTGGTCGTTGTCAATGGCGCAGATGTATTCAGTCTCTTTAACCTTCATATTCCTTTCAACCATTACTCATTCTGTTTCAATCTTATACTTATCTAAATTCTATTGATTCTCTTCTCTCCTTTTCCTGTCTACCTTTGTGTGCTATTTGGAACGTGGCAACTCGAACTGCTGCACTTCAGTGCCAAGTTCTATGTTGAATCCAGCAGCAGCAGCAGTCTCTATGGTGAGACGTGGCCATTGAGAGCGGAAGACATGAAAAGGTTGTCTTTTTTTGACCATAGGTGTTTGCGATCTCTTTCTCACGTTAGGTGGTATAATAAAGTAAGTAATGTTGACGTTAGGCGTAGAGTGTTAGGCAAAGAGGGAGAATCAATCGAAGAGGCTATAAAGTCACATAGATTGAGATGGCTAGGTCACGTGCTGCGCATGCCTAGCTGTTGCCCCCCCCCCCCGACGGGCATTACTAGCTGATATAGGTGCAGGTTGGAAAAGAGTAAGTGGTGGCCAAACAAAAACATGGCATCAATCAATCCATGAAATCCCTGACAGTTAAACTGAGTCAGGTAGGGAGATGCAGACTTCCGAGTTGGGCCCCTGGGGACTCTAAGAATCAATGGCTGGAGACAATAGGTGACATGGCTCAAAATCGTTGTCAGTGGCGCAGATGTATTCAGTCTCTGTAAACTTTCATATTCCTTTCTACCATTACTCATTCTGTTTCACTCTTATACTTGTCAAAACTCTATTGATTCTCTTCACTCATTTTCTTGTCTACCTTTTGTGCTCTTTGGAACGTGGCAACTCGAACTGCTGCACTTCGGTGGCAAGTTCTATGTTGAATCCAGCCAACAAGTCGGGGTGTGCAGTTTTTGCGGTCGACCTTTTCTGACCCCTTCTCTCTAGAGTGAGGAAACAACATAAGTGGAATTTTGTTCATCTGAGGAAACAGCCTACTGCTGTTATATCTCTATTCTCTGGCAGTACGACTTTTCCCACAGGCCTCCAGTATAGTGTAAAAAAAATCTTACACTATGCAGGCAACTGCTTTCCATCTAATCGCTATCACTGCGATATGCATGCCTGACTATCACTTCAAGGTAGCAGCTATCGGTCGGGTAGTGGGTATCAGTTTTAAAAGTCTCCGTGTTGTGTAGTTTGTTGTGTATGACTATCTAAAATCTAGGGCATGATTTCTACTTAAGCTTTCAGCTTTCCTCAATTGGTCCAAAGACTAAACTTCACTCTGAATACTTAGATGTAAACAGTTAGGTAGTATAATATGCTGATGTTTGTCATATGTGAATTAGTATGTAAACTAATTCTCAATCAGTATTCTTGAATCTTAATCTCCCCTAGCAGTTCATTACTTGACGCATATGTTATGAAGTTATATGGTTTTTGGTGATTTGATTATGTTCAAGGTAGATTTTCCGCAAGTCGTTAAAAGCTAAGGATCACCAGATAGCTGATATAATTCTGCTTTGAGATATTTACGTGGTGTGCACCTTTGATACTGTGCCAGATCAAGCTGAAGACCGTCATTGTAGTTCAAATATTGTGGTATTTATCCACTGAATAAGTTAACAACCTATGCATTTTAACTTCCATATATGTGCGTTATAAAGCAACTGGAAATATTTTGGTACAGCAAAAGGACAGCTGATCCAGGAATAGTTATCCATACCTTAATGGTTTTACTGCGATGTACAGGACGAATAATTGTTTTACATTTATCAAAGGATATTTGTTTACTGTTCTTCTCAGATAAGTTATAAATTAGTGTATGCTTGCTTTTTAAATTTCAGATTCGTTGTGCCTCAACTGCTGCGGAGTCAGCTCCACGGTTAAAGACGTTCTCTATTTACAGATGGGTAAGTATTCTTTATATGTCGGGTTGTTTTTGTATGTGTAAAATATGGACACTGTATTAATTTGACGTATAACCTGAATGTCTGATTAAGCTGCTTAGCCATGTATAGTAGTGGTGCAGTGAAAAGCGTTGAAGGTTAAACAGATATAATCCAGTGACTTAGCTTTTTAACTCGCAACCATCACTCATGCGTAGAAAATACCCACTTATTTGTATTTTGACTTCGAAACAGTATTTTTTGTTGTAGCTTTATTGCGATGATTTATATAAACATTGATTCATTTAGTAGACTGACTATTAGTCTAGACTCTACTTTAGCTATTTTAATTTACACATTTCTTGTACAAAAATATGTAGGCTGCAATGACGTTTAGTTTAGTGTGTTGCATGTTTTTTGGGTAATATTTTCATTTATTTACTGTGTGACATAAATTATACTTGATTTTCTCTTTAGTGGTTAGAAGTGACTGACGTAAAAAGTTCAAACTGTATAAATATGATATCATCAGGTTAACGAAGTGGTAGTGTGGATAAGGACATCAAAGTTAGGATTGAAGAAAAGAACAACAAGACAGATCTGCATTCCTCTGAAATTAGTTTGGTTATCTACCGTACTCAGTATAAGGAAATAAGATCCAGATTTTCAACACTAATGCAATGTCAGTAGTTGTATGTGGATTAGAGACTTAACTCACCAACTAAAAAAACAACACTTCCAACAGACTTCAGACTTCCACCTGCGTTCGCTTGATACTGTAGGTCAGATGACTGGTCAGAGAGGATAGGGAACAAGAAACGCTGGCAGGTAGCAAATTAGCCAAGAGCTTATCGCCCAATAAATATGTAAAAGGAAAAATAGATGGATTGGGCATATTTTGAGAGGACTGTCGAGTGACATTACTCAACAGGTTCCTTAGCAGAAACCCAAGATGTGTAAATTACTACAGCTAGGGTTTTTGCGTTGGTTGGTTTCATTCATGTCGAAATCTATGGACAGTATTGCATATACTGAGGAATAGTGAAGTACATTTTTATATAGTGATTTGACAGAAATTAGGATTTGTGAGCTGTTAGTTGCCGTCCCAGTAAATAAATAGTCATCGAGTTCGCCTTGTAATCTGAACATCTTGGGTTCGATCCATGATCATGGGTGTGTACTGTGAAGAGTCCGGAACTAGGGCGAAGCAACTGTCCAGTACTCTCTGGTTTTCAATACTTCTTTAACTGATGTTATATGCTGAACTAATTTGAAACCGTTTTAATTTATATTGGTTTTATTATGCATTTTTTTGTTTATCGAAATAGAATCCAGATAAACCTGGTGAAAAGCCAACTATGCAAAATTATCAAGTTGATCTTAATGATTGTGGCCCTATGGTCTTAGATGCCTTAATCAAGATAAAAAATGAACAGGATCCAACGTTAACATTTCGACGTTCTTGTCGTGAAGGTATATGCGGTTCATGTGCAATGAATATTGGTGGTCGTAATCATCTCGCTTGTATCTGGTAAATGTATAGCCTAGTCGTTGCTTTTATTATTGTTAGTTTTTTATTTTTTATTTCTTCACGTTTCCAGTGGCTTGGATTTTCTGTAGCAGTGTTTATCTTTACAGGATGGGGTTACTAGCCTCATGCCCAACCTTCCCTTTTTGCCAGTTCTATTACTGGCTTAGCGGGGTAAAGGAGTGCATCGGTCGGGGATCGAACCCCAGCGTCTTTACCGCTGTGCCACCAATGCACATTATTGTTGGTTCTTTTCTTTTCTTTTACGTTCCAAGTAGAACATAATAGGGCTTCAAGCTAGAGCTATGCAGTTTCAGTAGCAGTGGTGTTTATTTTCACGGCGTGTGGGGGTTGCTAGCCAAACTCACACCCAATCTTCCGCCTTTATCGACCTTACTACCGACTTTCCGAAGTTTAGAGGAATCCGCGTCGGTCGGGGTCGAACCTTGAGCCACATGAGGCGTAGTTGGCCAACGTTCTACCGCTGAACCATCGACGCACTGTTGTTGGTTATTGTTTTCACTCTCACTTAATAATCATATATTTATACATGTTGTAACTTATTTTTGATGGCATAACTGTTACATTTATTTGTCAGGTGTTTGTTTTCTGTGCTCTAGTTGATTTCATGATTGATGACGAAGTGACTTCAGTCAAAGAGAAACCACTGAAAACCAAGGAGTACTAGATAGCTGTTCCACTCATTGGATTTTGTCCCAGTGGCTTGTGATTGTTCTACGAGCTCACCTCGTAGCCTAAGGTCATGGGTTCAATCATTGCACTAGAGTCATGGGCGCATACTATTGAAGAGCTCTAAACAAGTACGAAACAACCGTCTGATACTCCTTGGTGATTTTCAACAGTGATTCTCTAATCGAAGTCAGTTCGTGATCAGTTCTGACATTTATTTGTTTCTCCCTTTCTCCCTCTCTGTCTCTCTCTATTGCTTCCTTTTCCTTTTTGTGTTTTATTCACTTACAGGGAAATTGATACAGATGTTAGTAAAACAACTAAAATATATCCATTGCCTCATATGTATGTTATTAAAGATTTAATACCAGATATGAATAATTTCTATGCTCAATATCGTTTTATTGAACCATATTTAAAGAAGAAAAATGTTACTGAAGCAGATATTGGCAAGAAAACGTATTATCAGTCAGTTGAAGATAGAGCTAAATTGGATGGATTATATGAATGTATCCTGTGTGCATGTTGTTCAACATCTTGTCCATCTTATTGGTGGAATGGTGATAAGTATTTAGGTCCTGCTGTCCTACTTCAAGCATATAGGTAAGTATTAAGTGGATGAGAGACTGCAGTGCGGGGTGGGTAGGTGGGTAGTCACTGATTTTTGTTTTGATGCTTTGCATATTACAACAAGACTGACAATATCATTTCCCATCATTCCTTAAACTTTTATTTGATAAGTGTTGAAAAGATCTTGTAAATTGGTTGGGTGGATTGTGGGATATTAAGAACTACCAGTCAACAACATGAGTCAATACCAGTTCAATATCTTCACGATTTTCTCCCACTCTCTAAATTTGTTTGCTTTTGCAGTAGGTGGCAGTGGCTTGGGTTCATGAAGTAATATCCTCATAAAGTACACTCTAAGCTTAATACGGGTGCATTTGAGTTTCATCTAAGACTAAAGTTAAATACTAGAAAGTTGTGCTCAAGACTAGCTTTTGATTATTTACTGCACTTACACAATTCAGTGAAGTGATGTATAGTACTGCTTTTATCAGACTTATTCTCTCACACAAACACTGCTTATTTGATTCAATTTGGACTTTCTATTTGATTGATTAGACCAAAGAGTTCGGCCTCTGTTGACTTGTCAACTCCTTGTATGGATGCTTTAACGATATCTGATGATTCAAGCTAAAGTGATCTAGTGGGTGGTGACCGGCAGTGGAATCCAGGACAGGCATCTCATCCTATTTGGGATTCGTCAACTGGATGTGCTTGCATTCCACAGTGAGTGATGGTGTTCCAACTGTGGCTTGAATTCAGAGTTATACACCAGACCACTCGGGCCACGAGCCGACATGTCAACAGAGATTGGTGCAATCTTTCATCAACGGGAAAGTCGAAATTGAATTAAATAATTGCTGATACCCGTTGCACAAGGAAGAGGTGGCTGTCGTGGCCCAGGTGATCTAGTGGATAATGATTTGGCATTTGGAACTATGGGTAGTGGATTCGAGCCCCAGTGGGAACAGCACCACTGACTCACTGGGTAATGCAGGTAACTGCAAATGCAACTGAGTCCTAAATAGGAAGCAGTGCGCATCCTGGTAGATTCCACAGCTAGTCACTACCACCAAATTACCGGTTATTTTTGAGTTTATCGTAATTAATAGAAACCCTTACATTCATTCTGGGGAACAGTAAGGGCATTAATTGTTAGATATTTGGAAATCAGCTGCTAATAATGCATAAAGTGAAGAAAGAGAGAGAGAGAAAGGGAGTCAACAGTTGCATCTGACCGTTGCTAGAAACGCATGTTATTTATCTGAGCAGTCAGTAGCAAGAAGGTTTATTCTTAGCTTAGTATTTCATATTGAGCAGAAAATCTCGAGAAAATCTTGTAATGGCGAACATATCATTTTGTTAAGCTGTTTACTTCTCATACTACCTGCATTAGATTTCAACCTTAACCTGCTCACTGCGCTTCAAAGTAAAACCACACTGTCGTAAAACACGTGGATATTTTCGAGGAGGTTGCTAGTGAAATCCTAGTATGGATATTTGGAAAGCTTGTTTAGATTTTGCCCATGAGCAACCTGGCTCATTTATTCATATTAAGTGGAGAATCATGAAATACGTATTGATGAGTTTAGGAAGTCGATCCGATTGTAAATATTTATCTACCGATGAAATAGCAAGAACATTTTCCGCAAGTCTCAAACCATACCACCCTCCTCATCCGGTATTGTTGGCTGCATCAGGATAGACTTGGAAAGTAGTCAAGAGTGGTCAGAGGGAAAAGTGGCATTAATTCACTAGGTCTTTGACCATTGGTTTGAGCTGCATAAGGAGGTGTAGACTTTCTATCTAGGGTCCTTTAGATATTAAGAATTGATAGTTGGTGAGATGGCTGAAAATAATTTATAGTGGCACAGATGTATTCACTCCTTGCCATCCACTTATAATGGGAAAATGTACACTAATTCTCATTCAGTTATGCTTTACATTACACCATAGTTTGTCTATTGTAGTAGTATCATTCTGCCCTCCTTATTTTGGTCTACGACCTCATTTTGCAACCAGAAGCTTCTGAGTTTGAACCTCAGTGGGTGCATACTGTTGGAGAGACCAAAACTAGGCTGACGAAACAGTTGTCCAGTACTCCCAGGTTTTTTTCAATGGTCGTCTAACCGATGTCACTTCATGATGAAATCCTGGAACCAATAAAATCCCTCCAAACCAACACTTGAATATTAAACTAAAACACTTTTGTGTGTGCGTATGTGTGTGTGTGCGGAGTTTTACGTTAATCTGCTCATTCATTCATTAGTCAGTTAATTATGAAGAGATGGGATTCTGGTCAAACAGTCAGTTTTTCTCCATTTTCGTTTCAGTAAGTTAAAACTGTAGGTGAAACCGTCTGCTGACTTCATCATTCTACTGTTACGAAATTGACTGACAAAATAATTGTGTTTGATCAAAGATAATTAGCAAAACTATTAACTCCTTAGATGGAATTCATTAGCTATTTCCTGTAGATGTTTTATGGAAGTGTGACACATTGACTGACAACATTATTAGCAATTGAATCTCATCCAGTTGTTGTTCCTTCAAGGTGATTGCAGATACTCCTTGCTGAGTGGCTGACTGACTGGTGCGTGTCGACTAGCACAAAACCGCTAGGTCAGATAGGAGTTCCTGAGGCCTCGTATTGCCTTCAAACATTCTGACGTGGTGTTCATTTTAATGATTTTTTTTACACCATATAAAACCATTATTGATTGTAAATTTCACTGTATTTGTTTTGTTTCAAAAAACATTTACGTTTTCTTTATTTTTTTTCACAGATGGTTGATTGATTCACGTGACGATTACACGTATGAGCGTTTAGCAGAATTTCAGAATAAGTGGTCACTATATCGTTGTCATACTATAATGAATTGTACGGAAACCTGCCCCAAGGTAAGTAGTAAACCATTTTATGTAGTAAAAATACAAGGATTTACCATATTAGATAAGTTTATTTTAAATATATCACACACAGTGATGATGCAGTATCAATAATAACTGAATGACAAGGTTTTGAGCATAAATTATGCCCGCTTATAATCATATCAATTTATTTATACGGCTTCACAATTTGTCGTATATATCTATGTTTTTTCTCTTTCTCTCTTTCCATCTTCCCCTTGTTGTTTGTTGCTACTTTCCATATCTCTGGTATTGGCTTTGCGTCATTTCGATTGCACGTGTGCAATGTTGAATCGATAAACAAAGCTTTAGTGATTAACGTCTCTTTCTCCGCCTAACCATATTACTTTCTAATACTCTCATCCTATCCCACTCTACATGAAAGTGAATGCAATGCAATGGCCAAGCTTTTTTCTAGGTTATTTAACTTATCAGGGTCAATTATTCTAGGTCTAGCTAAATTTTTATGTTCCAATAATCTAGTTGGACCTTCATTAACAAATGCCTTCGCTCAATACTCAAGATCAAATGGCCGGAGAGGATCAGCAACAAAGATCTCTGGGAGCGAACCAACCAGGAACCGATCGTGAAACAAATAGGCAGGAAGAAATGGAGATGGATTGGACACACTCTGAGGAAACCAGCAAGTGACATCACTAGACAAGCCCTCGAGTGGAACCCGAAAGGGAAGCGACGAGTTGGCCGTCCAAGGGTGACCTGGAAGAGATCATGTGAAGAGGAATTGAAAGCGTGTGGGCAGACTTGGAGCCAGGTGAAAACTACAGCAGAGAACCGAACGCAATGGAGACGCATGGCTGAAGCCCTATGTTCCTCTAGGAATTAAAGGAAATAATAATAATAATCTAGTTGGCCCCGATTTACTGGTTTGACCTATGTAATTGACCTCACTAACAGGCAGCATTACATGGTATTTTATAAATTATATTATTTTTCTTAATTGGATCTGTTGAGTCCTTAGGCCGACAAAGTTTATCTCTGAGATAATTGGTTGGTTGGTTTATATGCCACCCTAATTCCAGCCTCATTAAGGATCCCACGTAGGGCTTCTTTAAACGGTAGTACTACAGAGGATTTGAATTCCATATCATTTATGTTTTTTTCATCATTTTCATTACTAATCTTATTTTTCCTATGTTGCATCACTGTGTGATATTTGAAATAAACTTATCTAATATGGAATTACATTCTGCCACATTGCCCAAGTTCTATGCTTGAACGCTAAGTATTAATGTTTTTATTATGCCGGGGAATAACTTAATGTTAGAACTTAACTACGCAGAACAGATATCTCATTTACCAGGCTATGGGCGACACGCATAAATTGTATGAGGGTTAAGTGATGCTGTAATGGCACAACCCAAGACTGGTTGCTAATGTTAATAGCTTATTTACAGTTTGATATACACACAGGGAAACTATGCATACCGTATATTAAAGTTGTTATTTGCACAGATGTTATGTGTTGTGCTACTTCTACCCGTAGTATTGTGTTTCTTTGTCCCCTTCTTTTCGTGTCTCTCATATTTCACCGCAATACACTGGTTCACTTCCTCTCTTTGACTTGAAATCTGTCTCTCCACTATTTGATATTTTTGTGCCGAAGAACGTCACTTTCTTACATACTACTGATAAATGTCACGGTTAAATCAGTCGGCGTGTTTGTGAAGTTACATCGATTGAGATGGTTAGGGCATGTATTACACATGTCTAGCCATTGATATCCTAGCTCGACGGACAATTTTAGCTGACAGGATAGATGAGGTTTTAAAAAGAGCTAGTGGTGGTCAAGCTTCATCAGTTAATGAAATCCATAACAGTTAGTTTAACCCAGCCAGCCAACCATCCACGTAGGGAAGTGTAGACTGCTTGGCGGCTGGTTGGGGTCCTCAGGATTGTAAGAACCACTGAAGCTTGGAGACAATTTGTGATATGGCTAGTTCACAGTTATCGTTGTCAATGAATGGATTAGATGCATTCTGTCTTTGTGATGATGGCTTGTGATATCCGATAAAACTCTATTGTTCTTCCAATTTTTCTATTCTTTTACTTTCTGAGTGGAACTTAGTGCTTCAAGCTTGACCTTTGAAGTTTCAGTAGCAGTGGTGTTTTATACGGGGTGGGGTTGCTATCCTCACGCCAAACCCACCTATCTTTGTCAGTCTTACAACCGGCTGGGGGAGGTAAAGGTGTTCACCAGTCGTAAATCGAATCCCGAACCACATGCATTGTCGGCGGGCATCTTACAGCTGAGCCACCGACGCACGTTCTACCAAATTACTATTCTTTTTCCTCCACCTTTCCGTTTATTATCTCTTCTGATGAATCTCCCTTCACTCTCATACCTCTCCTTGTGTGTTAGATGGAAAGGGAGTGGTAACTCAAACTGGTACACATCTGTGCAATATAGTTCTATGTTGAAACCAGCCAGTCGTCCCCAGGGGTTTATAAATTTAAATAATCTTCTAGATGCTGATACTGTCTAGAAAGATCAAAGTTCGCAACATTGAAACAGTTTTGATTTTTGAAGAATGGATGTGATATTTAGCATCACTTTACGGTGTTTTCAACCTACTAGTGATGAACAATGCTATCAAAATATCTCAATTGCGTATGTTTCAATAATTTTCCAGTAATCTTTTATCAACAGTAGTAGATAAATTAAAGAAAAATTCATTTCAAACATCCATTTTTCAAATGACAATTGTATTTATTCATAAGTGTTCTTTAGTTTAAAACATTTAGTCTTTTTTTCTATAAATTCGGACAGTGTTATTTCAGAAGGCAGAGATTATGTGAAAACGTGATGTAATGTATTTGCGCCACATATACATTTCGAACAACAATCTGATCCCTCACACACTTACTTGTCAAGTCAATTTACATGAAAAATAATAAAGGCCAATTAAAGTACACAAAATGACGAAAACGACTTAAGAATAATTAACACCACGTTTGGTTATCCAATCAGATAATCAGAATTAACCAAGATAGTAGGTTAAGAGTAATAAGGAATTGTTTGTGTACACACAGGCAGGGAGGGCTTACGTTTACGAATAGCTATCGCCTCAGTGTATTTTAAAAACCGTCAAGGGCACCTTACTGAAATACGCTGAGGCGATAGCTATTCGTAAACGTAAGCCCTCCCTGCCTGTGTGTACACAAACAATTCCTTATTACTCTTAACCTACTATCTTGGTTAATTACTTACTTTTTTACTTTGCTTCGGCTATCTCCTACGGAAGGATGAGCCGGCTTCATGAACTTCTCAAATCATCGCTACCCAGGCGCAGCGATCTGATGAAGAGAGTTTACGAAGTTTCATGGGAATTTGGTACGAGTGATGTCCCCAGAACCACTCGGCCTTTTGTTTGAGAGTGCAGCTCTAGCCTTTACACAACCAAGTGTGACCTACAAGGCAGTAGGAGTGGAGTAGGGAGTCCACTATCCATTGGCAGCCGGTGACCGGAGTTCGGTTCATACGCCTTTTTGAATGGGGCCAGACATCCAGGACATCCAACAAGCCCTTTGTCCATACGTCTGCCGGTGAGCTCCAGTGAGCTTCATACGCCAGTCGTTGGAGGTTTGGAATCAGGGTTTAGCCATCTCCCCTAGACTGTCATCCAATGGACAGTCAACCCGGTGAAGAGCGCCGGGCATCCGCTTTCGCCCTCTCACTTTGGTGAAAAACACCTCCGCCACGTGAAGGCAGTGAGTAGGACTTCCTCAGGAGAGGCTATGTAAGACGCCCGGTCATATAGGAGCATTTCAAGAGGTGAGCGGAGGGGTGGCCAACCCGCAAACGTGGTGTTAATTATTCTTAAGTCGTTTTCGTCATTTTGTGTACTTTAATTGGCCTTTATTATTTTTCATATAAATTGACTTGACAAGTAAATGTGTGAGGGATCAGATTGTTGTTCGAATTGTATGTGTGGCGTAAATACATCACATCACGTTTTCAGATATCCAAGTTCTTTTATTTGTCTATGAAATAAGTGAAAGTCGATTTCTGTATTAGAAATGTTTTGGAAATTTTTACATGCGCGTTTAACTAGCTAACATTGAGATGTTGTAATGTTGCATTAAGTAGAATTATATCATCCATTTTTTTAATAAAGTGCCCAGTTTGTTTGTGTTATTTTTCACCAAATTGAATATGGCAATTGATTTCACCCACGAGTTTCAGTATATCTCCAGAAGCGATATGCTCTGTTGGAAGAATCTGTGGGCACCCAAGTGTGCACCACGTGTTTCAGGAAATTAGGGTGATATCTGATGCCGTATCCAACTGAAGACGAATACGTTTGCTGTTAATAGATCGACTTTTGGCGTTGCGAAAATGGTCTGTACCCGGAAGGGGTTGTTTTGGCTTGAAAGAACTTTGTTTGATCCTCACCGAAGTGTTTTTCTGTGATGAACAGTAACCCTCTATATGCACAAAACAGTGGCACATGCGGTATTTATGTTTCTTGAATGAAAAAATTTGACAAAATGCCAGGAACCACAGCACCAGCACACTGATGGAGGTTCAGCTGAATTTTAGGACTGACATACTATATGTCTAACGGTGGTCGGGGGAAGTTTTCACTGCGTTATTTGAGCTAAATTCAGACGGCTGTGATTTGCACTCCAACATAGCGGTGTCGTGTTTCAAGTTGATTAAACATTGGCATTCTGCTGTCATCATTCATAAAGTCATTTTCGGGCTTTGTTCCACAAGTGACAGAAGTCGAGTTCGAATATCAGCATCTTCTGGGCTCTTCAAATCACAAATAAGAATCAAACACTTGAACTGATCTGATGTCATCTTGTGTGGTTTGAACCTTTCAAATTCCTTGTTCACTTTGCCTGCATAGGTGACATAATCATCGGAGGGCATTTTTGTTAACTGAAAACACTGACACCGAATATGAAACATGGATGACTGTTCACCAAAATTGGGAATAAAACACTGACTGTCTCATCGCATTGATCATAGATGTCTACGATCTCTTTCTCACGTTAGGTGGTATAATAAGGTAAGTAATGTTGACGTTAGGCGAAGAGTGTTGGGCAAACAGGGAAAATCAATCGAAGAGGCTATCAAGTTACATAGATTGAGATGGCTAGCTCACGTGCTGCGCATGCCTAACCGTCGCCTCTCCCAACGGGCATTACTAGCTGATATAGGTGCAGGTCGGAAAAGAGTAAGTGGTGGCCAAACAAAAACATGGCATCAATCCATGAAATCCTTGACAGTTAAACTGAGTCAGCTAGGGAGATGCAGACTTCCGGGTTGGGGCCCTCCGGACTCTAAGAATCAATGGCTGGAGACAATAGGTGACATGGCTCAAAATCGTTGTCAATGGCTTACGCAGATGTATTCAGTCTCTGTAATCTTTCATATTCCTTTCTACCATTACTCATTCTGTTTCACTCTTATACTTGTCAAAACTCTATTGATTCTCTTCACTCATTTTCCTGTATACCTTTGTGTGCTATTCGGAATGTGGCAACTGGAACTGCTGCACTTCGGTGCCAAGTTCTATGTTGAGTCCAGACAGACAGACAGACAGTCTCATCGAAAGATAATTCACCTGGATTCTTTGACAGAATGAAATGAGCATATTTGTTGTGCTCAACAGTACCAAGTTTTCTCAATAACAAACGGATTTTGGTAGCATCATCAAACATGACACATTCAATGCGAAAAACGTCTTCATCACGATTAAAACATGCATCAAATACTAGACCAGATATTGGATCGTAGTTGAAATCACTGATAGAATTTGAGATGCTTTCATATTTATCTTAATATGTTGGAGGAACTTGATTGGACAGCTTTTGAGTGAGAAAGTCGATCAATTTCAACTGAGCAGCTTCATGCTGAACTTGCTGCTGCGGTGTTGTGGCCTAAATCTCTCCGTCTATAGTAGTTGTTGAATTTACAAAACTTCTATACTCTCCATTCTACTTTTCACATTGTGAAACTTGACATCATCGAGTTAAGCATACTTGAGGTTTTATAGCCTTATATGTCTGTCTCACCTTCTCACCATATTTTAGGCTTACAACTGATTAAGCGAAAATTAGGGAGTGATTACCTTGAGGGAGAATCAAGTCTGAACCTCCTGCATGGGGCTGCCAGCGACCATTCTACTATCGTACCACCGATATATCTGAATTGGAGTTCAGTGGTACGTCAGTACCTCTCTGACTTCCACACTGAGAGTGAGGTGGCTTGGAATCTCGCTGGGGATAATGACGTTTGTATTTTCTTTATCTTTTTTGTTGTTGTAGGGATTAAATCCTGGTTTGGCTATTGCAGAAATCAAGAAAATGCTAATCTATTTCAATCACTACAAGGATAAGAAACCGGAGACAAGAACTGTGTAAAAGAAAACAAAAACAAATTAGTAAAATGGATTATTTAGTGTTCATCAGTTAACTTTTGTGCTTGTTTTAATTTACTAATTTAAACGTAACACACACACACACACAATTTAAAATGATTCATTTTTTTAACCTATAAATTATTTAACATACAAAAAATGTACTGTGGCATATATTTTCTAGTTGTTTAAACTGCTTTATGTTTTTCAAACACATCAGCTTAACTGACATCGAAGAAAATTCCTCATCCCCCAGACCACACTCATTTATAAAGTCGAGTTTTGTATATTCATCTAACAGATTTTCGCTTGGTATGTAAGGATGTTTATAACTAACTTGGACGTAATTTATTTATTGGTTGGTCAGTCAGTCCTGAGGCCGGAAAGCTCACTAAAGATGTCCCTGAGTGAAACATTGGGTGAGATGGGTTTGCATCTCAGAGGCGTCATCAATTCTTTCAAGATTGCAGGTATTCGTTGCTGACGAGTTCCAAAAGGCAGGAAATTTAGGTTCAATGGCTCCCCGCTGTCTACTTTCAACTATCTAACATCAAAGAAGACAATTAGGAAAGTGTGTTGAATACAGGTCAATCGGAGATGACTGAAATGTTGAGTGAAATCTCAAGAATAGCCTTTTACAATCAGTTTGAGATGTTTACGGAGTAAGTAGATATTCCTTGTCGCTTGTACAAACTAAAGCTGGTATTTTATTGGGATTTATCGTACAGTTCTTCCTCCTTATGAATTTGAATAAAGCAGGAACAATAGTGATTTGGGCAGAATAAAATGGTATCATCATTGTTTATTTCGTTGGCTTCGCATCAGCTACTTCCTATAATCATACAGAGTGGAATTTTCAGCGTTACGTAATTGAATGAACGAGAGGATGGAAGCAACCAGTTACCAGGGCAACGGATGACTGATAACCGCTTCTTTCTGAACCCATAAATCGGGTTTCAGACGCTTGATGGTGATTGCTTTGCAAAAACATGAGGATAATTGACCTTTTTTGCCTACTGATAATTTTGAATGATTTTGCAATGTACACCTCATCACCTGTGTCAAGGAGATGTCTGACTGACAATAGCTCTGTTGAAAGCATTTGTTCACTTGAGACGTTGGCTTTTCGCTGCATTTTTAGAAAAATGGAGGTGTGCCCCTCTTTCTGTTCTTCCAGTGTAACTGCTTCTGCAGATACATGTTAATTGTGTACACAGTTGGAGTTAACATGAGAAGGGTATCTGTCAACTTTTGATTGCACCAAACAGCATGTTCGATAAACGGGAATTTGTCATTTTCACAAACATGATATTATTGTATTTATTAATGGATGAGACTAGTATTGAAGTGGTCTTCATGTTTATTTCTCTGAATATTCCAATTTTAGTCACCTATTCAAATCTCCTCAGTCTCTCGATGTGTTGTGACAGCCATGTAGTGTCATTAACACGTGAATGCCGTAAGAATAGCTGACAGAATTCATCAAAATTCTTCTGTAATTTGGAAATAACTTACTTACTTACTTTGCTTCGGCTATCTCCTACGGAAGGATGAGCCGGCTTCATGAACTTTTCAAATCATCGCTACCCAGGCGCAGCGATCTGATGAAGAGAGTTTACGAAGTTTCATGGGAATTTGGTACGAGTGATGTCCCCAGAACCACTCGGCCTTTTGTTTGAGAGTGCAACTCTAGCCTTTACACAACCAAGTGTGACCTACAAGGCAGTAGGAGTGGAGTAGGGAGTCCACTATCCATTGGCAGCCGGTGACCGGAGTTCGGTTCATACGCCTTTTTGAATGGGGCCAGACATCCAGGACATCCAACAAGCCCTTTGTCCATACGTCTGCCGGTGAGCTCCAGTGAGCTTCATACGCCAGTGGTTGGAGGTTTGGAATCAGGGTTTAGCCATCTCCCCTAGACTGTCATCCAATGGACAGTCAACCCGGTGAAGAGCGCCGGGCATCCGCTTTCGCCCTCTCACTTTGGTGAAAAACACCTCCGCCACGTGAAGGCAGTGAGTAGGACTTCCTCAGGAGAGGCTATGTAAGACGCCCGGTCATATGGGAGCATTTCAAGAGGTGTGCGGAGGGGTGGCCAACCCGCAGCGCAAGGCACCCACCCCCGACCATCCTGAGGCTTTGGAGGCCAATTTGGAAATAAGTCAGTTGTTGTTTACTTGCATTAGTATCCTCTGTGCTGTGTGAAATAGCAGATTGACAGTCCACAGATTTCCTTCCCGTTAGTAGTATTCATGTGCAATTTTTTTGTTGTTGGTGTAAGTGTGTCATACAGTTCAAAAGCATCATAGAAATTAGAAAAGATAATAATACAAATTCATGAATTTATAGTCCATACTGAAGGTTAGGGCAATAGTAGTGGCTGGATTTGTTTCTTTTGCACACAAAGCACTGGTTGTTTTACACGAATTGCGATAGCCTCTACTGTTTGGATTATGCGGTACTTGGATGTTTTTTGCGACTTATTTGGTACCTGGTAGATGAAAGGGAATGATTCTTCAATACTGGCTTTGTCACCGGTTTGGACCAGGTGGTGGATTTTACTACACCTTCACTTAACTATAAGTGGTAGATGTTCTCAAGCACGGAAAATCAAGTTCCCAGAGCAACAGCCAATATAACTCGCTCTACAAGCGCAGTTAAATTAACAGATACAATTGGAAGTGGCTAGTCTAGGTACTTCATCTTCCAATCAGGGAATCACCATCGGTCGTATAGAGAATAAGACGTGTAGTTTGCCAGCGTTAAAGGTTCTTTGATATAAGTATAAAACTTGGGCACTGTGGTAGAGTGTAACTCCATTATGGATTAGATTTTATTTTCATAAGTCACAGAGTGTTACACAGTAATATTGATTTTTATTAAAATATCTAGTCAATTCCATACATATATATAAATGAAGGAAAAAGTTGTGTGAGTAACTTGATATGATTATGAGCAATAATTTGTGCTCGAAACGTCATCAATTAATATTACTGTGTAACACTGTGTGATTTATCAAAATCTTATCCATAATGGAGTTAAAAGTTCTTTGAACTGATTTTCTTAATGTCTTCTTAATTATCTCGCTTGGTATATCGCCCATGAATTGTAGTCGTCTACATAAAGGCTTCTTGTTTACAGGCAGTGAGTAGTCCTTTTCCGCTTTCTTTGTCATGTCTTTCTTGATAAATGCGAATTCTGTTCTTTATGCTAACTTCAAAAGATTTCCAAATTGACTTTAGACATTTGAATCTCTACCTTGCCTTTGAGATTCTAGTTTTGATATCGTCATCCGTTAGGTATATACGTGCGACTGTACAGATAAATGAATGAATTCGTCGCCGAAAAGTGACTCTTCGCTGAATTACGTATTTTCTTTTCACTAATGTCTGGGAATGGGGATTATTCATGAAATTCAGCATGATACTCATCTGATGTTTGTTCATAGAACGCGCAAACATAGATTCAACATCTATGATTTCCAACACCTTACTGAATTGACTTACGTTTAACTGACATAAATGCTAAAGTGCTTCATTTTCTTTGGTTCTATTTAATTCTTGTTAATAAGACAATCTGCTTTTCAGACTACCTTTTGACCTATTTAACTGTAATTGGTTGTCGGGTTACAAGTATTATCAAACGTCTGTGATAGTACAAATTGATCATCATTTAGTTTACAAATCAATTGTTTGATAATCAATCGATATTCTGATCTTTCTTTTAATACTTATTCATTGAAAGTTTCAACTAATCATTGAATTGGCACAATTGCCATTCGATGTTCACTAAGGAACCAGTGAAGGCATCAGTTGATAAAAGCCTGCAGTAGCCTGTTGGAACTACTTTTATCGACGTAACAGGTCTCTAAACCACATAGAAAAACTGACTGGCTTAACTTTCGCTTTAAAAATGCGAATTTTGTTCTTTATACAGTTTGCAGTAGATTTCCAAACCTATTTCAGATTGGTGAAGGTGTATCCTGCCATTCCGTTTCTGGCTTTGATATCTTCCGCTCGTAAGATTTAGATATGATGGAGAAGATTTGTAGCTCAGATGGATGATTTTGATGTGGTTGTGTTCTCTGAACTGAATAGTTAATTTGCGAAGCTTTCATCACCCTACTAGGTGACATCTTCAGCGCATACTTCTCCACGAGTTTGTTAAAAATCTCTCCCGGTGACCTTGGACGTGATTGCTTGTTTTTGTGTGTTTTCACACCTAGGCTACTTGTATTGGAACTGATTGTTTCTTTGGCTTGAACTTTGACCCTTTGTGTGTGAGGTTCCTTTCTTATCAGTTGATAAATTTTGTCGATTTCAATGTGTCTATTGATTGATGATTCACTGGAATGCCAAGCTTCTAAAAATTCCCTAGCATTTTTGTTGTTTCCTCAGTCTAATATTTGAACATTGTCCCAATCGAATTGATGCCCGTGGTTGTCTGTATGTGGTGATATGAGGGAGTGGATGTCATGTCCTTTGACGGCTTTTTGATATCTTCATCCGGTATGTTTGTAGTTGAAATGATGCTCACTAGATAAGTGAAGGAAGTTACTTCAGTCAAATCTCTCCTGTTGATGGTGAATGGTGCTGGTTGTTGTTGCTGTAGGTTGGTTATCTTCATCACCACCGTCTTCTCTATGTTCACCTGAAATGTTATCATCGCTGGTGGCTTCATCCATTTGTTTGGTTTTCGCCCGTAAGTCTTCGAGTTTGTGTGACATTAGACATATATCATCTGCGAAATCCAGATCTTCTAGAGTCTTATCCGTCAGTGCAGCGTATTCCTGTCTTCTTGCTCCCAACGTGGAGCCTGACGCATAATCCAGTCTACGACAATCAAGAATGTCATCTGCGATTCAATTATGGGTAAAATTTATTTTGATAAAGTTTCACAGTGTTATACAGTAATATTTACTGATGACGTTACGAGCACAGTTAATTGCTCATAATCTTATATCAATCATAGGTGATAGTAAGAGTCAGCCTTGTCTTACTCCGGAGATCAGGGTGACTGCAATTTGGCTAGCAAGTCTTTACTGGTTGATGTGAGTGGTCCGAACTACTCATATCGGTCAGTAGTATATGACGTCGGGAATATCTAAAACATCTGTTTAATATATTCTTAATGTTTGAGGCACTATATTCCATTCAACATAAATTGAATGAAAAAACAGACAAATTGTTGCAAACTAAAACAACATGAATGTGAATATGTGGTGAGAGCTGGCTGCTAGCCAAAGATGGTAGACAGCAAATGACGTCAATGTTTATGTCCCCAATATTGGTGTTGAGAAAATGAGAACAAAGACTTTGCGTAGGCGGATACAGTTAGCATATGGATGATCTGACACAGCCGCAAAGAGATGCAAAGTTAACTTTCTGTGAGAAACAACCAATCAAAAGCCTGTATTTTCTACTAACAATAATGTACATTAAAATCTATAAATATGTGTTGATTTTCCCTAATAAACGATCTGTTGCCTGGCCCTTGTCTTCTGTTGTTACAAATATGATAGCCTTCGTTTTCAATAACCTAGAACGCTATTCTTTGAAAAAAATCTCATCATTATGAAGTCAGAAACTTCGCCAATGTGTACATAGTACATAAATCACGTACAAATGAAATAACTTAGGTGTAATTTGTTTTCAAGTGCTGGGTCTGTCTAGACATGATTGATTTCGTTGTGAACCGGCATCAGTGTTTTAAAGAACCATTGAATGTCGGGAAGCACGGTAGACTTCCTTCATCCTAGATTGAAACTCAGTGGTAATTATTCCACTGTACATCGGCAACTGACTTCTTGAAGCTTTTTGCGAAAAGTTGTGAACGTTAGGATGTATCAAGTTCCATGTGGGGACAAGTACAATCTGATGACAGTGAAATGTGATGGGATTATGTCACTAATTGGCAGAAGTTAGAAATTCCTGGACTGTTGGATTCAGAAACAGTTAAGTAAATATTTTTGATTGCACACTAGTCAGTAACTAGTGTAATGTGTCTAGTCCTATCTTCGGTGCAGACTGAATTCTATCAGTCATGTTTGCAATGTGGCCACGATGCTAGGTGGCTCGCCATTACGGTGCACTGTGAATTGTTGGTATTAGATGGTTGGAGGCAATCGGCAGGAAGCCTTGGACCTAGGTTTCGTGCTAGTTGGCACTCATCAGCAAGGCGTATCTGTAACCTTGAAGGAACTGATGTCCCTTCTGAGATTCGAACCCGCACCACCCAGTGCTGCAGTCAGAGACGTTAGCACTGAACTATTCAGGCTCGCGACTGACCTCCTGTAGGACTGTATTGGATATTTTTGATTGAACACTAGTCAGTAACTAGTGTGATGTGTCTAGTCCTATCGATAACATGCCAGCCTCTTAACCTAGTAGTCCTGAATTCTGTCGTCGATGTGTACTACTGAAGAGTTTCAATCTAGGACTAAACGGCTATCCAATGCTTCATGGTTTTCAATAATTCTCTAATTGATGTCGGTGCGTGACAGAATCCTCGGTAATTTTGTTTTGTGTTTAGGTTTGATCACGAGTTGACATTAATCGGAGAACCATTGAAAACTACTGGGGAATACTGGACAACTGTTTAGTCCTAGTGCTCGGGACCCATTGGCAGTACACACCCACCGACCAGGGTTCTACCCTAAGACTTCTGATTAGAAGGCATGCTGGTTCGTAGACCTATGCAGCTACTGGGACACGATACAATGGCCAGCCCATGAATTGTAACTTCTGCCAATTCAGTGACTAGTTGAAACATGCAATGAACAAGTATTAAAAGGAAGGTCAGCTTATCGATTGATTATCAAATAGTTGATTCGTAAACTAAATGATGATCAATTTATACTATTACAGACGTTTCATCATAATACTTGTAACCCGACAACCAATTACAGTTAAATAGGTCAAAAGGTAGACTGAAAAGCAGATTGTCTTATTGACAAGAATGAAATAGAACCATAGAAAAAATGAACCATTTTAGCATTCATGTCAGTTAAACGTAAGTCAATTCAATGAGGTATTGGAAATTATAGAAGTTGAATCTATATTTGCGCGTTCTATGAACAAATAATAGATGAGTATCATGCTAAATTTCAACAAAAAGGATCATTTCATCAATAATCCCCGTCCAGACATGTAGTGGACTTATGATAGAGTTCACTAGTATTACAAAATATGAGAAATAAAATTCAAGTCAATGGAATGTTAAGTAACAGTATATTACCAAAAATGCAACTACACGTTATATCAACCAAAGGGTTAATTGGAAATAAAGTTTAAGTCCTCTGCTACAAATTATTTATATAACCCACGGAGACGTTAATTGTTTGGACGGAGTAGGTTGTAGCTGCTGTGTCCCGGTTGTAGAATTGTCTTCGGTTGAGCGTAGTGGACTTCTACAATAAATCCGAAAGATACAACACGGTGAGAGCTGAGCTAGTAAGCCGAAGAAACCAAGGAGAAGACGAAGTCTCCAACAGCAGAGTGTATTTTTCAATCGTACACGGAAGCCAAGTGTATTTCAACAAGAAGCGTTTTAAACAAAAATTATGTAAAATTTGTCTAATTTCTACAAATAACCAAAAAGTGTACAATCACATTGTTACGCACTCCACAGACATTCAGTAAAGAGTCTCTTTTCGTCGATGAATTCACTCATTTATCTGTACAGTCGAAATTATATGTATCATTATTGTTTCGTATGCGTGTGAGTGTTTACATTGGGTGTCAGAGAAGAATAAAAATAAGTTTGGGTTATTTTTAACGTTATCAAAATACTTCAAAAATATGACGAATACTCAAATTGTAACTAGAATAATGAAGGTTACTAAAAGGGTAGTGGTGATGATTTGTCAAAAAAAACATGGTTATTGTGTGGTGAGAGCTGTCTGCTAGCCAAATTGGTAGACAGCAATTTACGTCAATGTTTACGTCCGAAATCTTGGTCATGAGAATAAAACAAGAACTAAGACTAACGCAACAACCAATCACAGCAGACTTAGCGTGGGCGGATGCGGTTAGCAGATATCTCAACGGACTGTCTAAGAAACGGCAACAAATAGATGACAGAATAACCTTCGTCAGGAAAACAACCAATCAGAAGACGCTACCTCTCTGCTAACAATAACGAATAATAATGTACATAAAAATCTATAAATATCGCTTGATTTTCTCAATAAACGATCTGTTGCTCGACCCTTGTCTTCTCTCGTTACAGTTGATATTAACTAATGCACAAAAGAAGTTGAATTATTATTATCATTATTATTACACTTGCGTAATAAGATGAATGATTTAATCAGTGGGCTTTAATCAGGATGCGCATCGAGAGGAAGTACGTAAGAGTCCTAAAGAAATACAAGAGTTATAAGGAGTTAGAAAAACAAACAAACAAAAATCAGTTTAGTAGAAATCAACACGATGGTTGAATGATGTTCATTCGTACGCATAGTTCCGCTTTTTATAACTGTATGCCTAAGGCTTCAATAATGCGAAGACGAGATGATAGCGTACTGTCTGTCTTTTGCAGGTTATTCCTTACTTTGTAGATTACTTTGAAAGAGAAGGCGTTTGTTGCCATAGTGTTCGATTATCGCGCTCCCTACAGAGTCACTAATACCTTTCTGTAACCATGCGGGATAGTGTTGTTGACCCGTTTTAGGCAGGATCCGCGTCAAGCTACCAGTGTAACTGGATGTACGGGGTCAGGTGAACTGATATATTCACATCACACGGAAGTGTGCAGATGCGAAATCTTTTCCTGTAGGCTTCTGAAGTCCAACGGACTCCTTGAGAACACTACTCTTAACGTCGGTGAGAAGAATGTTCTTCTCAGAGATATTGAAATCCTGTTAAGCATATAACGGGTAAAGTCTCTCCAGAAATCAAAGTTCATGTCAAGTCTCGTTTTGGGAACAAAAGGACTTTAAACTTCGGGTTGATTAACAGTTATCTCGTGTAAAATATTCCCATAATTTTAAGGAACAGTCACGAGTTTAGAAGATTGGTTACTTGGAACGTTTTTTATGAGTGAACGGAAGTCGTGGATTTTCCGTGCTAGCTTGTTTGTTATGTGACAACAGAAGGCAAGAGTCAGGCAACAGATCATTTATTAAGGAAATCATCGCATATTTATATATTTTCATGTACATTACTATGGATATTTAAGCAAACAAACACAGTCTTCCAATTGGTTGTTTCTCACGTAAAGTTAATCTTTCATCTCTTTGTGACTGTTTCTTGAATGTCAAATCCTCTATATGTTAACTGCATCCGCCTACTCAAAGTCAATCTTTGTTCACATTTTCTCACGACAAATCTTGGGAACGTAAATATTGACGTAAATTACTGTCTACCAATTTGGTTAGTAGACAGCTCTCACCACACTCGTGCCCCCGTCAAATAGCTTCGCGTGGAGGCGTTCCGACCTTCTGGGTGATGCGTTCTCTCGTTGTTGATTGTTACAGACCGGCTTGTCCCAATGCACCCATCGTTGGATCTGACTGGCGTTAACTCGTTTTTGCTTGTCACCTCTTCTGATGGTATATACTTGACCTCGTCTTTTTGTGACTGTGTATGGTCCTTCCCACTTTGGAAGGAGTTTGCGTGAACCTGGCCCGCATCCGACAGCATATCTTCTGTCTCTACACTTTACTTGGTCCCCAACTGAGAAGGTAATGCACTGAGTCTTTTCTCTCAGCTGAGACTTCGTGACATCCATCCGCTGCTTTTGCATTACATTCTTGACGGCTTCTTTCCGTTCTGCTTTTAATTTCGTCGTACTCCACTTTTGGTGAAGGGGCCAGGTTTCGTTGTGTATCGGTAATCGTGGTTTTCTACCATACATCAGTTGAAAGGGTGACTTTTTCGTTGTTTCCTGGGTGGTGGCACGATGTGTTAGTAGAATCAGTGGCAGCTCCGTTTCCCAGTTACTGCCCTTCGAGGCCAGCCACTCCTTCAGCGTACGGTTGTTTCTCTCTGTCAGGCCATTCGTTTGTGGATGGTATGGGGTCGTTCGGATCCTCTTGATGCCAAGCTGTTGCAAACGGGAAGTAAATTCTTCACTTTCGAAACACGGACCTTGGTCTGTCAGTATTGTCTTTGGTACGCCATGGTCTGCAACGATGTGTCTAACTACTGCATCTGTCACGGTCCTTGCGCGTTGGTCTGGGATTGCTACGGCGTTTACCCATCGTGTCGCGTGTTCCGTCATCACCAAGAGGTACTGATTACCATTGGATGTCTGAGGAAATGGACCCATAACATCTACGGACCACAAGTCACCTATCGCCGTAACTGGAATCGACTGAAGTGGTGGTCGTATGCACCGGTCGCCTTTCATTAGCTGGCACCGTGGACATCCAGGTACATATCTTGCTACGTCTTCTCTCATACCTGGCCAGTACATACTTTGTCTCAAGAGGTCGGTTGTTCTGGCCACTCCGGTATGTGCTTGCTGGTGGCATTCTTTTATCATGTCGTGGCGCGACGATTGAGGTATGACAGCTAGCCAGCTTCCGTCGTCCTCTCGCCAGGTCAGAGTCCCGTAGACATTCACTCTTAGTCGATCTCTCTGTCTGAGTAGTGCGGTTAGCTCCTTACTCGCTGTAGCTGGATCCACTTCTATTCCGTTAGTGATCACCTGTATTACTGTATTCAGCGTATCGTCCAACCTTTGTCTGCGTGCCAGTCTTAGTGGGTCTTGTTCTACTGCATGCACTCCGTAAGCGACCTCGGGCAACTCAGACTCGTCTTCTGGTCTCGATAACAAATCTGCCAAGACATTTTCATTTCCAGGAACGTGTGAGATGGTAAAATCGTACTCCTGAAGACGCAACATCCACCGTGACAATTTCCCTCGTGGGTCTCTCGCTGTCTTCAGAAACTGTAGCGGCTTATGATCCGTTTCGATGTGGAACCGGCGGCCGAGTAAATAAGGTCTCCATTTGTCGATTGCCCATACCATCGCTAAACATTCTTTCTCTATCGTTGAATACTTTCGCTCTGTGTGTGTCAAAACCCGACTGGCATACTCAACGATTCCCTCACCCTGTCTTAGGACCGCACCTATGGCGTAGTCACTGGCATCTGTGCACACTGTGAACTGTCTTCCAGGTACAGGTAGCTTTAGTGTCATTTGTTGGTGGTCGAGCAGCTGTTTAATCCTGTTGAATGTCTTCTGCGATTCCTCCGACCAAACAAACTTCTGTTCACCTAGTAGCCTGTACAGAGGGGCTGCTATCTCATTGAAGTTCTTCACGAAGCGACTATAAAACGCTGCTCTACCTAAGAATTGTCTCAATTTTCTCTTTGAATTCGGGGCCGGGATCGTCTTTATCGTCAAGATTTTCTCAGGTAGTGGTTTAATCTCACCATTTCCCACTTTATGTCCCAAAAGAGTTACGTTCTTTTTGGCTATCTGAGATTTGGTTTTGTTGACGCGCAGTCCAAACTCTTCGATGCGTCGCAGCACGGCTTCCACATGGTTTACATGATCGTTTTCGTTTTGACTATATATGACGAGATCATCACCGTACACCTCAACGTTTTTCAAGTTCTTAAGTAATAGCGTCATCAGTCGTCTGAACGTGAACGGTGCACCTGCTAGTCCAAACGGCATGCGTTTAAATCGATATTGTGTCTGACCCACGATGAATGCCGTCTTATCTCTATCACCTGGCTTTATCGACATCTGCCAGTATCCTGTGCGAAGATCGAGAACTGAAAACAAATTTGCGCCTTGTAGGCGATCTAAAGTTTCTACTACTGTTGGCATGGCACACGGTCTCAACTCTGTCATACTGTTTAACTGTCGAAAATCGACGCAGAATCTATACTTCCCATTCGCCTTTTTTACTAACAGCACTGGAGAGTTGTACGGGCTATCAGCTTCTTCAATAATATCATCTTTTAACATCTCTCGCACCTGTCGCTCAACTTCGCCTTCTAAATGACATGGAACTCTTCGCGTGGTAAATGACGTTACTTTTGGGCCACTTAACGGAATTTCATGATTCACCTTATCGCAATAACCGTATGGGTCCCCATCTCCAGTAAACAGATGATCGTATTTGCTGAGTAACTTTGCTATACTTCGGACTTCCGATGCCGCAATCCCTGCTACCTCACTATTCTCGTGCATGCTAAATCACCCGTACTTCGTAACGACAACCCTTTTCTTCATGTTAATGACTGCACCCACTTCTCGCAAAAAGTCGGCCCCAAGGATTGTTCGGCGCAATTCAGGTACAACCAGGAAAGGGAACGTCACGCAATCCTCTCCAATTCTAACCCTGCAGTCTGAAACTCCAGCGATTCTTAACACGTGACCGCCTACTGTCTGCACTGTCAACGCACACGGTCTTATACTCTCACATAGACTCCTATCTACGAGTGAGACTGCAGCCCCTGTGTCGATTAAACACACCAACTTTTTTTTTTTTTTTTTTTTTTTTGAATATATTGCCCCCTTCTCCATCGCCCCTACTACCTCAAGTCTCGGAACACAGGAAGAAGACACAGTATATCTTTTAAAAATTCTTCTTTGTCGTCTTTCCGGGCAGCGGTCTCTCCAGTGCCCCAGTTTGCCACATTCGAAACACCGGTCTCTCCGCACGTTCAGTCTCAGCGCGGCCACTTCACGTTGCAACTCTTCGATTTGTTTCTCACACTGCTCGGATTTTGGTGGCTCTACCGCTGCAACCGTCTTAATCAACAGTTGTCTGGTCACCTTCGCAAGCTCTCCGACGTCCAGTGGCTGTACGGCGTTAACCAGATGTAGCTGTTGGGATATATGTTCTGGGACACTCTCCATAAACTGGGATGCCAACATTTGTGCCTCAGAATCTTCGTTCAGTGTTGGTAGAGCGCGACGAAGTAGGCTTGTCAAGGTCAGCGCCAATACGAGAGGGTCACCGTCAACTCCCAGCTTCATGGTGCGAAACTGCTGCATTGCCCGCTCTCTGTCCATTGGGCTGTCAAACTCCTGCTTCAAGCGTTCCACCACTGACTTCCAAGTTGGTTGCCCCTCTGTTTGCCTCACACTATCATATGCTGCCTTCGCCCGGCCTCTCAGTAGCGTTCAAAGAACAACCGTCTTCTCTGATGGCTCTTGCACACCATTCAACTCTGCAATAGCTTCGAAGTCCCTTAAGAAGATCCATATGTCTCCTTCTTCAAAAGCTGCAGGCCATGGGACTTTCATTTCGCGACAAGCAGCGACACCAAATGTAACAACAAAAGGCAAGAGTCAGGCAACATATCATTTATTAAGGAAATCAACGCATATTTATATATTTTCATGTACATTACTATGGATATTTAAGCAAACAAACACAGTCTTCCGATTGGTTGTTTCTCACGTAAAGTTAATCTTTCATCTCTTTGTGACTGTTTCTTGAATGTCAAATCCTCTATATGTTAACTGCATCCGCCTACTCAAAGTCAATCTTTGTTCACATTTTCTCACGACAAATCTTGGGAACGTAAATATTGACGTAAATTACTGTCTACCAATTTGGTTAGTAGACAGCTCTCACCACAGTTATGTGGATAGCGCAACGAAACAGTATTCTATGGCTGAATGTTGTGCCGAGTACAATTCACTCTTCATAATTGTTACTGTACAGTGTTATAATGGAGAGTTACTAATCTCGTAGGTGTCTTATAGCTTGACTAGAATGTGTGTCCAGACACGACATTTTAACTAACTAATCACTTGGATACATCCCCCGCACCAAAATGGACATAAAAGTCAGATTCAACCGCGACAACATTTATTATAAAAGATATATGGTGCATCATATTTACAAAACCTCAGAAATTTAAGCCACAAATAAACGAATCAGTAACTGTCCGATCAGGTGATCATGTCAGTGTTTGATCGAAGAAATTCCTCCACTCAATTGGTTGAGGAAATATCAGTATTGATTATGTAGTTTTTCAAATTTAATTAGTTACATGTCCATTAAGTATAAAAGGAATGCTGTTATGTGCCTTACCAGCAGAGCAAGAAAGATACGTATGGATGATCATTCACAATAGGAATTTGAATATATTCATGATTCCTTGACGGAGATGGGACATCAGATTTGTTTCGTAAAGAAACATGCGGAAACTCTGGAGAGAAAACCTGAGACCATAACAACACCGAGAAAAACTTCTATTTATTAAGTTACAATTTAATGGTGACTTGTCAAGTGAGATTTTATTCCAGACTTTCCAGGAGTATACGAAGAACGTTTTACGAAGCAAACCTTTGTTTGTCGTTATCTAGTCGATGAATGGTTGACACGCAAACGAAGGATAAGCCAGATGGCTTTTAACACATCTACGTGCATTTATCGATTCGATTGCACTTGCGGTGATAGTTATGTTGGGCGTACTACTAGACACCTTGACCAACTTGTCACTACTGAACATCTCCCATCATCGTGCGGTAATGGACAGACAAAAACAATCAGTAGCTCCGTTTTGTCACACCTAGTTAGTTGAGAGTGGTCATGTAGTGGAGAAAATGAAAGCACTTAAAGTGGTTCATTGCATTCGTATTCGTCTACTGCACACACAGCTGAGGCGATAGGCATTCGAACTATTAAGCCCCTAAACTATGCATTCGAAAGAAGTTCGTATAGCCATTATCCCTTACTTATTGGCCTATTAAGACCTAACCAAATGACGATATCACCACCACTCATTAATAATTTGTTTCCCTTTCTTATCATCCCTTAAACTCATCACATTCTCACTAAAACACAGTTTACTTACTTCTCTTACAATCTAGCATTGCCTAATCGGTCCATTTGTTTTTCTCAGCCTTTACCGACTACTACGTCTACCTGAACTTTTGTCCGTTTAAACATGCTATTTCTCCATTATTCTTTTTAGCACAGATCGCTCCACTTTTTCATCTTGGTTAATTGATAGAACAATTATCACTATTATTATGACTAATCGCACTATTTATATGCACAATCTTATCATCCCTATTGGCAAAACACTGTAATTGGTTTATATATCTTAAAATTTACTTGTAAAGTTATGTAGGCATATTAGAATTAAACCTGATGAGATGTAATTGAAACCACAATATCGCTGTTCGCTTAAATGCGTGTCGTTCTAAATTTTACTATAAGCATATTTAGTATTTTAACATGGAAACACCTACAACCCGAGTTTCCAAGGTTGATATACATAATTGAAATGGTTAGTTATTGAATAGATAATATTCACTTGTTTATTTAGTAGACAGCTCCTTTTCTAAGGCTGAGGTAGTAAAAAAGCGACCGAAACCAGAAAAAATTGTTATCTCCCCTGGACTGAATAAAACTCCGTTGCCACTCTGTTATGTCTTCACCTGTTAATTACGATAACGATAATGAACTCAACTGATACACTAATATGCCTATTTGTCCGCTGTACCTTGCGATTGGCTGAACCACGCAAATACCAAAAGACAAATGCTGGCCTGTGACTATGAGATGATGTATTATTTTATTGTACTTCTATTAGGAAACTAAACATATTTATGTATTTAATTTATCACAATACAGTTGGTTCATAACCGCGAGAATGGACTGTTCTTATTGGTTGGAAATATCTTTCCTGATAGGTTGGTGATCAGACAAAGAACAGGGTGACACAAAAGAAGATGAATTGGTCACACACTAAATCACAACATGGGTGATAAATGATACGTTCACGTAGTAACTCCATCACATGATAACCACACGCTTCGTGAGAAAGGATTATATACTGTTTTATTCTGGTTCCTATCATAAACAGGCTCAGATAAGCTTAAACAGGACATGTCAACCCATTGGGGTTGAGGAGGAATATTTATTACAATGAAATTTGACTAACTCGAGACCCAAAATTATTCAACCAATAAACTATTTGTTGGCTTAATTTTCCGAGATTGATAATATTTGTATGTAGTGTACTTATGTGTAATAACGATCGATTTCTCCCACCTGTTCGGACCAGTCTATCGTTTGTCTTTAATAGCGTGATCTCTCTGAGGAGGCGGGGTTAATGAGAAGTGATTGGGAATAGGTGTTCACATTTGGTCTTTAGTCGAGTTACTTGTCGCGTTGTTATATCGAAGTCTGGTCGTCGCACTAATGATAATGCCAGTTATATCAAAATTTGGCAACGTTATGCAATGTGAACAAGAGTACTCTTCTTTAATACAACAATTTTAGCTATGGAGACAGGATATCTTGGTGACTAATGCTCTAGTTGTTCACATCACTAGACGAAGCATAATTGAAGGAAATAATCATTTCCAGTTTTCACGATATATAGAACTTGAGGAAAAATTAAATGTGCCAATGTCAAATCTGTAACGGATAAATTGATTCGGTTAGGGTCTGAATACGAGAAACCAATCTCTCTGTTATACTGTATAGCCGACAAAACTTCGTTGAGAGACGCACTATCACGAAACGTCCCAAAAGCAGGGAAAACATGATTATTCTTCAATATTTTATCGGTTCTATTAAATAACAACAATAATAGCAACATCAAAACTCAAATTCACCTCAACAATAACATGAGGCAGCTAGGGCTATACAGGCAATGTAGGTTTCTAAATACAAAACGAGTTCTGTAAGACAAAATTAGTTAACCAATGCTCAACTGTAAAAAAGTATTTTATAATCGAGGAGAATATTCAAAAGGAGGTGGGATTAAAAGGTCTGTCCATTAGAATCACACACCAACGCTTCCTGCAGACAACCTTGAGTCAGAGTGACCTTCATTCACCCAAACAAACTCATATTGTTAAACAACAAACATTGTTTAATTGAATTTTAGATTTTCCCCTCGATTGACTGGACCGAAATGCTCGGTCTCAGGTGGACATGTCGGCTTCTTGTGCAGATGCTTCGACGACGTCTGGGCATGTACTTAGAATTTAATTTGTGGGTGGGTGGGAACATCATCACTCACTGCGGAATGCAGGTACATCCAGGTGACAAATCCCGAATAGGACGAAATGCGCATCCTGGATTCCACTGCTAGTCACCATCCACCAATTAAACAAAACATTGTCACTGTACACACAACCACAAAGTGAAGTATTACAATTATAAATTAAACAAGGACAAGGGCGAATAATCAAGGTCAAAATCAGCATTTGATATGTAAATGTTAAATTAGTGATACACAGTCAGTGTGGGAGAAAAACGTGTAATAATTACGAAGTTAGTTAAGACATCTGAATAAGCATGAATATTGTAAATAGATCACCCAGAAGAAATTTTCTAAAACATTTTTTCATTACAACATCTATGAATAAGTGAGATGGCAAGGTAGAATTACTCACAAAATATGAATTATTTGAATTTGTTATACACACTTTAGGTAGACATACATCAAAAGTAGAAATGTGGTCAAGGGATAAAGAAGAGACAGATTGTTTCGATGAATATTCATAGAATTTGAATAAAAAATGAGTACACCTCCGCAAGAAACTCTTGGAATGAACTAATCAACAACCTGTCGCTCAACAAATATGCCGAAGAAAATTAGGATGGATCAGACGTACGCTGAGAAGACCGTCAGGTCACATGGCGCACCAGGCCGTAGAATGGGATCCCTCTGCGGAACGAAGAGTTGGACGAACGAGGGTGATATAGAGGAGATGAAAGCTTATGGGCAATCATGGGGTCAGTTAAAGTGGACTGCAGAGGACATGACAAAATGGAGGTGTGCTGATGAAGCCATATGTTCCACTTGGAACCCAACGGAATAATAATATATAAGCAATAGAAAACAATTTTCAGCCATATTAAGAAGTTGGGGGATTTCATTATGAGCTAACATCAGTTAGAGAACCATTGGGAAACCTGCAGGGAGTACTGGACAGCTGTTTCGTCAGCCTAGTTTGAGACTTCAGCAGTACGCACCCACCGAGGTTCGAACCCAGGACCTTCTGGCTACAAGCCACTGGGACCCGATCCAATGGTCCACGAATTCTAACTTCTACCAATTCATGACGTAGAGCGACCACTTCACAATGTCTTCTTCGACGAGTTACTACCTCACATTGCGAAGTGGTCGCAGTATGTCATGAATTGGTAGAAGTTAGAATTCATGCGCTAACTTTTGGATCGGGTCCCAGTGGCTTGTAATCAGAAGGTCCTGGGTTCAAACCTTGGTGGGTGCGTACTGATGAAGAGTCCCAAACTAGGACGACGGAAACAGCTCTCCAGTACTCCCTGCAGGTTTTCCAATGGTTCTCTAACTGATGTCAGCTCATGATGAAATCTTCCAACCGATCAAACAAAATTCTCTACAAAAAACAATACTTGAATATTTAGAAGTATTGGTTCAATATTGCTCACCTTATCATATCATTTTACGCGGGAGATAGAACGCAGGCCCCTATGATCAAAGACAGCCAGACAGGCTTTTCATGTCTTCCACTTCCAATGGCCAGGTTTCACAGCCATAAAGGAGGATGGGGTGAAGTGCTGCTGTGCAGTGCACAGCCAGCCTGACATCATGTCTACGCCAGAGACGGCGTAAACTGGCATACGTAAAACGAGTTTTCTGTATAAATGCTGAGATTTCGTCAGCGATCAACCCTCTGGGACTGGCTGATGCAACTTCCCAAATAGGAAAAATTGATAAAACATCTTCAGAAAATAAAAAATGGCAACGAATATCCCTTTTCCAATTTAGTTATTAAGACTTTTCATCTTAGCCGTCTGAATTCACTAAACAATTATTAAGGATATTGGTAATAGGAATATCGATTGTCTATAAACTAGTCTTCATTTTATTGTAATTATTCACCGAGGTTTGTTTCATAAAACTGACAAGAACCGGTTGGTTCGATATATATTCACATCCACCTAGTTGAAAATAATTCAATGCTCTAATCGGAAGTATCATGCAAACGAAGTGAAGTAATTATGAAAGCTTCTGTGAACATTATTTACATCGGATATTTGGTTCACTGGCTTAAGCACTCTACCTTCGATAAAAAGGTCATGGATTCGAGTTCTGCCCAACCTACTTTAAACTGAATAGTAGTATCATCCAACAGACAATGTGTGGTTCATAGCCTGGGACATGGCCAATCTGTTTAGGAAGTTGCAGAGAGTTGTTATGTCCTTAACGGGAAATCTTCAGAACTACACACCCATTACTCCACACAAGACCGAACCTAAGGCCTTCAGCCTGCGAGGCAAGCCTATGAACTTATCAATTGCAGGAACAGAATCCAATGGTTTGCAATTAAAAGTGTTCTCTGAGCTGGTTGGTTTAGTTGCGAAGCTTTCGTCGTCCTTCTGGACAACATCCTCAGCGCCATATTTAGCACAAAGTGAAATGATTTAAATTTCTTCATTAATGATATATTTGCGTCTCCTAGAAACCATCTTTACATGTGTATTGACCATTTTCTATTGATTTGGATTTTAAACTTTCTGGTTACCTGATTTACATTTTATTAATTGGTATATTTCATCTATATTAACGTGTTTGTTATTCGCATTTTCGCTTGAGTACCAGGCTTCTAGGAATTCTCTGGCACTATCTAAAGAACTTTTCAGGAAATTAAATTACCTAACAGAATCATGCGACCATTCTATCAATTCGTCAATCCAATTTTTAGAGAAAATCAAAAACATTCAAGTGGAAGACAATGAAATAATGGTGTCCTTTGATGTCCCAGCATTATATACTTCAATTAGTCCAAAACTAGCAACAGAAACTGTGCAACAATTACTCTATAGTGATGAAAACACAAAAACGCAATTATCAACTTGAATAGAACTCATAAAATTATGCCTTACAACATACTTCCAGTTCAATACTGAAATATATGAACAAATAAAAGGAACACCAATGGGATCGCCCATATCAGGATTAATAGCTGAAGCCGTTATGCAAAGATTAGAATTAATAGCTCTACCTATAATTAAACCGAAAATCTGGATACGTTACGTTGATGATACATCTGTAATAATTAAGAGAAGTGATTTAGAATATACTCATAAATTAATAAACAACATATTTGAAGACATCAAATTCATGAGAGAAGAAGAATTAGATAACAAAATCCCATTTTTAGATGTCTTAATCAGGAGAACCAACACAGGAGATTTAGAGACACAAATTTATAGAAAATCAACGCACACAGATCAAATACTCAACTATACTAGCAATAATCCAGTTACTCACAAACGAAACTGTGTGCAGACATTGTTTAAAAGAGTTCAAACACATTGTAGGACTCCAGAGTTGAAAAGAATGGAAGAAAAGTACCTACAAACGGTCTTCAAAAAGAATGGTTATCCACAAAATTTCATCAAAAAGTGTTTAAAATCGAATCACAACACCAACAAGAAACCATCATCAAAGACCACAAGAAAATTCATTCTACCATACATGAGGAATATCTCTGAAATAACAGCCAGAATACTGAAACCGTTAGATATAGATATAGCACACAAACCAGTAAAATCGCTTAATTCGATATTATGCAAACCAAAAGATCCAACAGAAAAAGAGGATAAAATTAATACCATCTACAAAATAAATTGTATGAACTGCAACAAACATTACATCGGCCAAAGTGGGCGTCCCCTTCGAATCAGAATCCAAGAACATAAATCAGCCGTGAAAAAACATGATATGTATCCTTCATATCAATGCATATAGATAATTATGGACATCAGTTTAATTGGGGTAATGTCAAAATCTTAGACAGAGGAAACACCAAAAATGCAGTCAGGAAATTCCTAGAAGCCTGGTACTCAAGCGAAAATGCGATTAACAAACACGTTAATATAGATGAAATATACCAATTAATAAAATGTAAATCAGGTAACCAGAAAGTTTAAAATCCAAATCAATAGAAAATGGTCAATACACATGTAAAGATGGTTTCTAGGAGACGCAAATATATCATTAATGAAGAAATTTAAATCATTTCACTTTGTGCTAAATATGGCGCTGAGGATGTTGTCCAGAAGGACGACGAAAGCTTCGCAACTAAACCAACCAGCTCAGTGAACACTATTAATTGCAAATCATGCACCTGAGCTACAAATCTTCCCTATTATTTCAGAATCCAGTGGTCTATGAATTCTAACTTTTTCCAATTTGTGGCACACACCGCAACCGCCAACCAATAACATTGGCGAGTACTTGTTGTCAAATCCAACAATTTGGCGGATCCGATTGGTCACTACATCCCACTGAGAACTTCAGGCAACTTTATTCTGTAGTCAGTTACCAATGAGCATTAGAATTATTTTCAACTGTTAGTTTGCAGGGATTTGACTAACACTCATGGAAGCGTATCTAAAAGACCAGTGACCATTCGTTTCTTTAGGCAGTTGTAAAGAAAGTTTTTAAAATCAATGACTACTTCAACTGCTGGCTATTCAATTAGTTCACAAAATTTTATCTTTGCAAATAAATCAATAAAGCAGTTGACAAACACGCCTTAATCTGTAGCATGTTCAGTCATTACGTCAATGCGGCTGTTTGGTTTTTAGATAACTGGCCACGGATTCGAAAAGCACTTCACATACTGGTAACTTTAAAGAATAGATACTTCACAGTCAAATGACCTTGAACCAACCGATCAATTACTCCTAGGTAGAAAGTGGCATTTGTAGTTTACAAATTATGTTTACTGAATATATATGAACTATGTAGGGTATATGTCTTGGGTTTTCCATAAAAATGTGGCGATAGTTAACAGACCACGATATGTAAGAGTAGCATTTATGGGATCCACTAATTCTGATGAATATCAGCGTTTCATCGTTGCAAGTTTCACTGTAACCCTGTCGGGTTAAGCTTGCAATGCTGAGTGATGTGATTCGTTGGTTCAAGGTCAGTTTAATTGTGGTATCTATTCTTTACTCTAGTCTAATTACTTTATCAAAGACAATTAGATACTATTAGACCACCTGCAACAGAAAAGACATGACTCATAGCCTGAGAGGATATGAGAAATCTAATCCTGGTAACTGGATTCTAACTTTAAAACGATTATGGATTAAGAAAGATGTAAACACTCTTTATTTTTTTATTCCTTTACGTTCTCAGTGGAATATAGGGCTTCAAGTTTCAGTAGCAGTGGTGTTTATTTTTACGGGATGGGGTTGCCAGCCTAATGCACAACCTTCCCTCTTTATCAGTTTTATTACTGGCTTAGCGAGGTAAGGAAGCGCGTCGAACCCCGGACCACATGCGTGGTCGGCGAGCATTCTGTTTCTGTGCTACCGACGCACACAGTCTTTATTATTTGACTATATCCACTAAACTGTCATGATTTCCCACTGCCTCCCCTCACATTTCTGCTTATTATTACAGTTCTTTCAAATCTCTATTTCTTTCTACCTTTGTACGCTATATGGAGTGTGGCAACTTGAACTAATGAACTTCTCTACATTGACTATCAGTCATAAATAAAGAAGAATAACGGATAGACGACAGGTTCATGCGTTTTAATTCAATTCACACGATCAGTTACAACACAATGTATCAAAAATTCATTGTCCATATGTATTTCTCTGCATATCATCACAGAGCTACTCTCAGTAGCATCTATGATTTTGAGTTACACATCCCGAGATGAAAGTAGTTAGAGAAGCGATGAAAAACAAGGAGTGCATTGCACGTACAAATTTATCTAATGTGCACTAGTGACGAACTAGAGTGTTAGTGAGATGCTGTGATCAGTGGGATTTATCAAGTAGGATCTGAGATAAAGTACTTAGCGTCGATGACATTATCTGACAGAAATTAGAATTCAAGTGTTGTTTTGAAGAGATTTGACTTGATTGATTACAGGACTTCACATTATGAGCTGACATCGGTTAGAGAAAGATTGGAAAACCTGGGAGTGCTGCATAGTTGTTTCATCCTAGATTGGGACTATTATCAATGTGCACCCACTACCAGCGTTCGAAACTAGGGCCTTCCGGGAACAAGGCGAGTACAACAGTTTGGATGTGAAGACAAATACTCACCGCCTATGACATTGGCTAGTGCCAGTTGGAACTCATCAACCATAGGGTGGGGTCGCAGTGGCTGAATGGTCTACGATGTCACTTCCTAACCGGAAGGTTCTGGGTCCAAACACCGGTGGTGTGTACGCACTATTGAAGAGTCCCAAATCAGGCTGACGAAACAGCTGTCCAGTACTCACTGCAGCTTTACAAACGGTTCTCCAACTGAAGTCAGCTCATGACGAAATTAGAATCCATGGGCCACTGGTTTCTATCTCATTGGTTAAATGGCTTGTCTCATAACTTGAAGATCGCGGTTGTGCACAGAGGAGGATCCTCAAATCTGAACGAGGCGACTCCCTAGTACTACCTGGTCTTCACTAGTTCTTTAATTGATGTCATCTTATGATCTGACTTACAAATCGACCAGGTCCCTACTTACAAACTATAAGTCTTGGAAATAGATCCATAACTGTTGCGTTGAGACTTTGTAGGGAGTGCGATAATTGAACACTATGTCAACAAACGCCTTCTCTTTCAAAGTAATCTACAAAGTGAAGGATGACCCACCAAATACTAGCAATACGCTTTTGTCTCGTCTGCGCATTTCTGTAGCCTTACGCATACAGTTATAAAGAGCGGAGGTTCGCATACGAAAGAACATCATTCAACCACTTCTAATACCATGGTAACGACCGTGTTGACTTCGGATGACTTGATTTTTGTTTGTTGGGTTGTCTGACTCCTTATAACTCTTCTATTGGTTTAGGACGCTTACTTACTTCCACATTTTCCTTCCTCTCTATGCACATCCTGATTAAAAATCATTCCTTAAATTACTCATTTTATTACTTACCTCGAATACACTTATTCAATTCCTCTTGTGCACTGACTAATATCTACAATTATGATTGTGACAAATTGTCACTTTTATTACTACCCTCATTGATGAAAGAGATTCTGCACAAATGATGGTGAAACACATCTCATTGTAGAGGCTGACGTGTTCTTTCGAAGTCCATTCGTCATGCAGCCAAGTATCCGCATTCGTACTCTTATTATAATATCGATCGATGCCAAAGAAATAAAATACTGTCGTCAATCCTGAAGTTTTAACAAGAATATGGGGAATACGATAGTGTACCTCGTCGGGAGGCATGAGTGGCGATCGTAGCCAGTGGAAGTAGGCAATTGTTGTACACTATGCGTGTAGTCAATGGAACGTGCTGCCTTACTTACACTAGTGGGGAAGTTGGCGTCTTTCTCGCCACATGGAAGATTGTTGGAATAAACCTATTTGTAATTTGCAGGCTTCAAAATGCAAAAATCACTGCAACCCTCGGCAGAAGATATGTTTAACTGAACGCAGGTTTACACAAACCTATTCATTCAGTGGATTCTACCTCTTGCTGACGTCAAGATACCTATCATGACCTACTTCTTAGATGTACGCCATTGTTAGTGACTGACTGACGGCACCACAAACTGTCGATGAAGGCGATCGCCTACCTAAGTCACTGGTTAAGAAGGAAACAATAAGTGATCCGACAAGACTTCTCGGTTAATTAAGTGTTTTGTTCACATTGGGCATTAATAACTGCAAAAATTACAAACTTTAAGTACACGAGAAGTGTATGAGATTGAAATCACCAGACTCCAAGTAATTACACTTTATTCATCCAAATATCAAATATTACAATAAATGCATTACAAAGTAACTTCCCAGTAATTTACAAAGCAGTCGACAAGTAGAAAAAAAAGATATTACAGATACAAAGTAGAAGAAACGGTGAGTAGGAAAGACAAACTAAAGAATAGATCAATTAATGAATCAATCCTTCTTTGCATTCGCTTTTTCATTTCTAATAGTCGACTTACAATTCTTTCCTGCAGTTTTCCACGATTTGTTTCCACTTTTCATACTACTGATTCGATTAATAGTAGTCACATGTTTAATAACAAAAATACCTAGTAAGACAGTGACATTCTCTAACAGGACACGTATTTCTAACCAAAATTCACAACCTTTAACGCGCCAATAACTGAAATTACAATCACGAAGTAATGAAAGTATTACAAAACAAAAGACAACTAGATAATCAGCCAGACGAAATAAAAAACTGTCATATGAAAAGGTTTTGTGATTAGGATTATTACTATTATTGATGATGACGAGTTGATCATGTATAATCACAGGAATAGAATATATGAATCCAGCCATTAACATACATAAACCAAGAATAAGACTGAACGCCTTCAAACAACCATAACTATCTGCTAATAATGGCCACAGGGAATTAATTTCTGTCAATTGGATATCTTCATCCAACTGGAACAATTCTACAGGGATACAAAAGATACCCAGTATACTAATTGACACAGACATAATGCCTAAACCAAAAGCATACACATTACTATACGGTTTAGATAGTTGAGAAGTCAACGAACTACTAGAATGATTGTTAGTATTATTATGATCAGTAGTCGTATTAGTAGTAGTACTATTGACATTTTCATACATATTTACGCCTAATAAACGAAAATAAATCCCAATAGTAGCAAGACATCTTAAGCCAACACGAGCACGTAAACACCTTGAGTAGCCTAAACGCTTTTCTACACCAAATATATAGGCTATGTAGATTTGACTCAGAAGGATACTAGCCAATGATAAACGCGTTAAAAAACGACTTGTAATCCCCGTTGATGCTACGAGACCTATGCCAATCTAAGACGAAATGAACAAAAAAGAAAGAAGTACAAGAAAAAGGGAGAGCAACACAACAAATGTGATGAGGTGAATGTGAATAAACAATTTTATTTCACTAAAAAAAATATATTATATAAGTTAGCGTATAGATGTGGATTGATAGGAAGCGGTTAAAAATTAAAATAAACATTTAAAGTCAACAGCTGGCTGCAGTTAACAACGCTATATGGATATGAAATAGCCTCGTTGGAGAACTTTTTGTCTCATTGTTTAACCATTGAGCCACCAACCACCAACCAACCAACCAACCAATCAGGGCAATTTATTGTTCTCTGATCTAGCCGACTTTTAGTGTGGTTAAAAATCTTTTAATGTAATATAATACAAATAAAAATTATTAAAGATTTATTAAAAGTTTCGAGTGAGTTTTCACCCTAATTCAGTTTAAGAAACTGGGTAGTATCATCAGCTCTCATCGAATGAATGTCACTAATACTCTGAAATAGCGAAAATATTCATTCAAATATTCAAGTGTTCGCGTTTCCATGGCTTTGCTTTGATTGGTTACCGGATTTCAAACATAAGCTGAAATCGATTAACAAACCATTGTAAAAGCTGGGAGTACTGAGTGGCTGTTCCGGGACTTTTTAGCAGTACACGAGCTCGCCTCGTAACCGGAAGGTACTAGCTTCGAATCCTGGAGGCGGGTCCTTACTGATGATGTCAACTCATGATGAAATCCTGTAACTAATACTCTGATACATGAGAAATCTGTGCCAAACTGACTCCAAAGGCAAACAACAATCTGAAATGAAAATACTGACAAACGTATTTGTTGTCAATTTGCTTAGGATACATACAGGCACCGAAATTCGTTAATGTAAGCAACCTCTCTCTGACAGTTTTCAAAGGAAACTATGATGGAATTTCACCTCCTCGAACTGTGTAAATTCCAAAGTGTGAATTCGATTTAAACATGCAAACCAGTCCGCCCAAGTATAGTTAGCAAGAATAACGGGGTGGTTTGAACTGATTTGATTCTCTGGGCCAATTTAGAACCAGTGTACCGCCGACAAGTTCGAAACTGAATGCGTGAAACGCGACTTTGGTGTTTAAATCTCTTCGATAATCTGGTTGGCTAGCAAGCAAGCACTACTGGTTTATGCGAGTGGTACACAACAACAACTACTACTACTCATCTCAATCAATCGGTGGTAGTAGGCAATTTTATGCATGATTTCCTCATGATAACAACATTTTGATATCAAGAAGATTCCATAATGTGACCTGAATAAATTTCGTCCCTTATAAGTAACTGTGTAAAATTGCTAATTGCCAATTTGACTGACAGTCGACATGATTATAACAAAATTGACTTGCATCAGGAATATCTAATGACGACCATACAAAATGTGGAAGATATGAAAACTTTGCCTATCTTTGATTATAGGAGTTTGCATTTCATCACCTCTGTTAACTGGTATAATGTGGTGAGTAATATTGACGTTAGTCACCGAGTGTTACGTAAGGAGGGAAATTCAATCGATAAGGTTGTGAAGATAGATCGATCTAGATGGCTAGGGCACGTGTCGCGCAGGCCAAGTCATTGCCTTCCTCGATGAGGAGTGTTAGCCGACATTGGATCACGTTGGAAAAGAGTTAAAGGTAGTAATCAAATCAAAAGCTGGCAAACCGTGGTCTGCAACAATATGTAGAATCACTCCTTCTGTCACTGTATTCGCTCGTCGATCCGGGATCGCGACGGCGTCTAGCCATAGGGTAGCATATTCTGTTATTACCAGAAGGTACTGGTTGCCACTGGACGTCTGTGGAAAAGGTCCCATTACATCTATAGACCACAGGTCACCAACTGCTTTCACTGGAATCGACTGCGGAGACGGTCGTATGTGCTGATCACCTTTCATCAGTTGGCATTGCGTACACTCCATTACGTACTTCCCGACATCTTACATCATATCTGGCCTTTGTCACAGGAGATCGTTCGTTCTGGCACCGCCTGTGTGTGCTAGTTGGCGACATTCTTGTATCATCTCGGCGTGGGCATTCGCGTATTACCGCCAATTAGCTTTCGTCATCCTCCCACCACGTCAACATTCCGTAGGCGTTCAAACTTAGCCGGTCTTTCTGTTTGAGTGGGATATTTAACTCACGATTCACTGTGGGGCGATTCACCTTTATTGCGTTAGTTAGTTAGTTATCACTTGTATGACAGTTTGCAGAGTGGAGTCCGAGCTTTGACTCCGGGCAAGTCTTTCTGGGTCTTGCTGTCGGGCATTTACACCATATGCTATTTCAGGTGATTCTACCTCATCTTGTCTTCTGGATAAAATGTCTGGCAACACGTTCTCTTCCCCTGGAACATGAGACACCGTACTCCTACAGGTGCAGCATCCACTGTGACAACTTCCCACGTTGGTCTCTGGCGGTTCCCAGACCCTGCAACGGCGTATCATCAGTCTCTACGTGGAGGCGTTGACCAAGTAAATAGGGTCTCCAATTGTCTAACGCCCACACAATCGCCAAACACTGCTTCTCTGTTATTGAATACTTCTGTTCAGTGTGCGTTAAAACACGGCTGGCGTATTCTACAACCCCGTTACCCTGTCACAGTACTGCGCTTATTCCTTAGTTGCTCGAATTCAAAGACACTGTGAACAGTTTTTTCCGCACAGGTAATTGTAACGTCATTCTCTGATGATCCATCGGTTGTTTAATGCGGTCGAATACCTTCTGCGAGTCTTCTAACCAGATAAACTTTGATTCGCCTAATAGCTGATAAAGTGTAGCCGCTATCTTGTTGAAGTCCTTCACAAACCGACTATAGGACGCCGCTATCCACCAAAAACTGTCTCAATTTCCTCTTCGAATTCGGCTACTCAATGGACTTGATTGTTAAAAATTCTTCGGGCAGTAGTGTCATCTCGCTGCTTCCCACATTATGTCCTAAAAGCGTAACTTTCTTCCTAGCAATCTGAGATTTTGCCTTATTGATGTGTGGACTGAATTCTTAAATCCGTCTTAGATCTGCCTCTATATACTCAACGTGATCACTCTCGCGCGTACTGTATGTCAATAGGTCATCGCCATAAACTTCGACGTTCCTCAAATTCTTAAGCAGCAATGTCATTAATTCTCTAAATGTGAATCGGTAACCTGCCAATCTAAAGGGAATGCATTTAAACCGATATTGTTTCTATCCCCCTTGTTTTATCAGCAGTTGTCAGCAGCCTGATCGCAGATCTAAGAATGTAAGCAGCTTCAAGCTTTGACAGCGATCTAAAGATTCTGCTACGGTTGATGTCGCACACAGTATCCGCTCTGTTATGCTGTTCACCTGTCAGAAATCAACACAATATCAGTATTTCCCGATGGCTTTCTTCGCAAATACCAATGCAGAACTATATGGGCTATCGAATTCTTCAATAATGTCATCCTTCAAAATCACTATAATCTGCCTCACAACTTCACTTTCCAAATGGCACGGAACTCCTCGAGTTGTGAACACAACCACTAATAACAATAACAGCTTTATTCCAAACAGTATTTGTGGTACAGATATGGGATTTTCAGCGTGCATTACAATATTGCACCATAAATTTTATGAGATTTTAAAATCAAAAAGCAACAACCAGAAAATAAAAAAGAACAGCGTTGCGTTTACATTTTTCAACAATGCACCACAGGATATGAAATATAAAATTAGTGTGTAATAGAAGATGTGAAAAACAATATAATAGTAACGAAGAGAGGAGAACAAAAGCCAATGGAAACTATTTGTTTGTTAGAGTGCTGCAGTAAGTTGATCGTGTCATACCTAACGGATTTCTCATCACATAACAGCTGTGCTAGATAAGGTATTGTGGAGTTTTTGTACTTGGTAGTCCTAGCATATAGCCTCCTATAGCTGCTTCTAGTTCTACCAGATGAAATGCAAGGAGAGAGCTGCGTATAGAGAGGGTCTGACAATATAGTATTCGCTAGTTTCTTACATGACATTATATGTCTATCCACAATAGTATTAACCAGTTGGTTTAACGATATCCCACTTGCCCTACTAACGGCTTTCAGTGCCCTTCTCAGCAAAGCAAAGTCTTTCTTAAGTAGTCCAGGAAAGATTAATGGGGAGCAGTAAAGAGGGTCTGTCTCTGTTTGGATTCAACATAAAGAGGGATGGGTAGAATACAAGAATTGACAAACTGAGAAAGCAAAGACTGCTTTATACCAGACTGTCTTAACCTCCTAACGTAGAACGTTAAGCGAAACATCTTTCTAGTAACTAGCAAAAAAGGAAAGATCGGAGGAAATACTCAGCCCAAGGTACTTGATATTAGATGTAATTTCAACCTCTATGCCGTCAATGATAGTGGGGCCATGTGAGCTAGCTAGTTGTTGTAGGTCACGTTTTCGTCTGAAAGTGAAATTGACTACCTGACATTTAGACGGATTTAGCTTAAGACCGTTTGAAGAGGACCACTGACTAATTTCCGACAGAAAGTTATTTAATTTGGAACAATCCGACTGAGAGTTGACAGGCATGGAAACAGAGAGGTCATCAGCATACTTAACAAAAGTGGCTACATCAGAACGGGGCAAGTCATGTAAGAAAAAAGAAAAGGAGAAAGAACAGCACCTTGAGGAACACCAGCTAAAGTAAGTGAGGTAGTGGAGGACTTCCCATTGTAGACGGTGTACTGCTTCCTATCGGAAAAATAGGAATGCAACCACTTATTTGTCCAGCTCTCAGCCTGTCTGGCAGCAAGCTTACTTAGCAAGAGAGACCTAGGTACAGAGTCAAATGCAGATGTGTAATCAAGGAAGGCACACCGAACGTAATTAGCTCCTCTATCTAAACTAGGGACTATATTATGATGTAAGACAATAGCGGCATCTAAGGTACACCTACTATGTTTATAAGCAAACTGGTTGGGTTCATTGAAAGGCTCTAAAGAGGGTTCAAGATTAAGTAAAATAAGTCTTTCCATAACTTTCAAAAAAGGTGAGGTAATAGCGATAGGTCTAAACTTAACAGTAGGTCCACTTATTGATTTAGGCACTGGAACAATCTTGATATTTTTTTATGAGTCAGGTATAATACTTTTGGAAAAAGATTCGTTGAAAATGTCGGTTAATGGGGAACATAAGATGTCAGCACACACACACACACACAGTAGGAACTCCATCAGGACCAAGGGACTGAGTAGGTTTGAGAGATTGAAGACACTTAAGGACATCATTCGTATTAAAGCATGAGAAACAGTCATTATTTACACTATTAGAGTTAGGAATCATAACATCTGCAGGGATACATATGAAGGATTTATTAAGCATATCAACATCGACAGAAGTATCATTCATTATTTGCTTACCACATGTGATTCCCTTTAATAACTTCCACATATTGGATGAGGATTTAAATGAAAGAAACTTCTGGTTATAGAGAGCATTTAATCTTTGTAATTCAGCTTTAATCAAAGTGTTCGTTCTCTTAACACCAGGTTTATTTTTCATTTTGTACAACCTCGCTTTTTCACGGCGAGGCTTTTTGAGTTGAGAAGAGGAGAAGCGGTCGAATTTTAAGAAGATTGTCTCTTTTGGACAACAAACATCAAGACAGAAATTAAGATAATGTGTGTTATGTTAGTAATTGTGTTATCAAGAGCTTGTTTAGTAAACAAGTCCCTGTTTGTGTCTTTTAACATGGTCCTAGATTCTGTATGCTGTCATGAGAATAACATCTATGTTGTGTTTTCTTTCCAAGGTATGAGAAGACCCTTTTGTGCTGCTTTCCATATACTTTGGGCAATATTCTTATGATACAGTGATCAGAATTTAGTAGTGGGGCTCTTTTTCGAGCTCCAAATATTCCTGTGTCGTTTGTAAACACGAGATCATGAAAAATCTGCGCTTGACCTAGGCGGCCTGTTCGAATTTTTGGGCCAGCTATTATAATATCTACATATTGCGTCCAATTTTCCGTTTACTCATATTTATTTATCACCTAAATATGAATTCTAACAGGATCATTTACTCTCGTAACTTTATTAATCATTTACGACCTAATGACTTTCATATTCCCAAGAAATCAAGGAAGAAGCATCGTAGTGGTTGGCAGAGAGCTCTCAAACGTACACCAATACACCTAACTACGGTCCTTGTCATAATGAACACAAACTGCCACTCTCTGCCTAACAAGATTATGTACCTACAATCTCTGATGTCCACTGACACTTATCATAATACTGCCATAATCACATTATAAGAAACGTGGTTACATGAACTGTATGATGACAACCTCATCTCACTAAAGGACTTCATCCTATTTAGACAAGACCGTAAATGTTATAATAAGAAAAATGGTGGCGGCATTGCAACTTTTATTCACTCCAAATGGTCTATTTCAAATAATGTTTGCTTCTCATTCTCAAATGACTTCATAGACTGTATTACTGTCAAATGTCGTCCCAAACATCTCCCCAAATATAAACATATCTTTGTTACAAACATGTACATTTCTTCCAGTTGCTCACTATCTGGTCTTTCAAATTTTGCTGACGAATTCACCATGTTTGCCGCTGCCAACTTCGACAACTCTCTATCTGTTATCACTGGTGATTTCAACTCCTCAGATTGCTCCTTCCTTGAAGCACTTGGTCATACAAACATAGTCAAATTTCCCACTCGACTTGACAAAACACTCGATTTAGTTGGAAAAAAATGGATCTCATTTATAGTCATTTGGATGAATATATGTACAGAATGTGATGTAACTTTTCTATTGACAGTCCTATGCTTAACTGGGAGATGTTTCTCTCAAATGTTAGAGAAAGAGACCCTCTGTAACAGTTTTATGCATAAAACATAGATGACGAAGATACAGGTGCTCCTGACCCACTCACAGAAGCACTTGTGACTCCACTTGAAACAGACGTTCCACAAATCTCAACACTAGATTCAGCAGTAGTCACAGCAGAAGGAACCGTTGTAGTTGATGGAAGCAGGTGACAGTACCACTAACGGTGTTTAGTGTAGTAGCATCCATGGAACCAACACTAGAAACCGTTGTACTAGCAGTAGCTGTGCGGATAAACCTGTTGCAGCAGACAACTGATGAATCAATCGTGTCAGTCACGATTGATTCATCAGTTGTCTGCTGCAACAGGTTTATCCGCACAGCTACTGCTAGTACAACGGTTTCTAGTGTTGGTTCCATGGATGCTACTACACTAAACACCGTTAGTGGTACTGTCACCTGCTTCCATCAACTACAACGGTTCCTTCTGCTGTGACTACTGCTGAATCTAGTGTTGAGATTTGTGGAACGTCTGTTTCAAGTGGAGTCACAAGTGCTTCTGTGACTGGGTCAGGAGCACCTGTATCTTCGTCATCTATGTTTTATGCATAAAACTGTTACAGAGGGTCTCTTTCTCTAACATTTGAGAGAAACATCTCCCAGTTAAGCATAGGACTGTCAATAGAAAAGTTACATCACATTCTGTACATATATTCATCCAAATGACTATAAATGAGATCCATTTTTTTCCAACTAAATCGAGTGTTTTGTCAAGTCGAGTGGGAAATTTGACTATGTTTGTATGACCAAGTGCTTCAAGGAAGGAGCAATCTGAGGAGTTGAAATCACCAGTGATAACAGATAGAGAGTTGTCGAAGTTGGCAGCGGCAAACATGGTGAATTCGTCAGCAAAATTTGAAAGACCAGATAGTGAGCAACTGGAAGAAATGTACATGTTTGTAACAAAGATATGTTTATATTTGGGGAGATGTTTGGGACGACATTTGACAGTAATACAGTCTATGAAGTCATTTGAGAATGAGAAGCAAACATTATTTGAAATAGACCATTTGGAGTGAATAAAAGTTGCAATGCCGCCACCATTTTTCTTATTATAACATTTACGGTCTTGTCTAAATAGGATGAAGTCCTTTAGTGAGATGAGGTTGTCATCATACAGTTCATGTAACCACGTTTCTTATAATGTGATTATGGCAGTATTATGATAAGTGTCAGTGGACATCAGAGATTGTAGGTACATAATCTTGTTAGGCAGAGAGTGGCAGTTTGTGTTCATTATGACAAGGACCGTAGTTAGGTGTATTGGTGTACGTTTGAGAGCTCTCTGCCAACCACTACGATGCTTCTTCCTTGATTTCTTGGGAATATGAAAGTCATTAGGTCGTAAATGATTAATAAAGTTACGAGAGTAAATGATCCTGTTAGAATTCATATTTAGGTGATAAATAAATATGAGTAAACGGAAAATTGGACGCAATATGTAGATATTATAATAGCTGGCCCAAAAATTCGAACAGGCCGCCTAGGTCAAGCGCAGATTTTTCATGATCTCGTGTTTACAAACGACACAGGAATATTTGGAGCTCGAAAAAGAGCCCCACTACTAAATTCTGATCACTGTATCATAAGAATATTGCCCAAAGTATATGGAAAGCAGCACAAAAGGGTCTTCTCATACCTTGGAAAGAAAACACAACATAGATGTTATTCTCATGACAGCATACAGAATCTAGGACCATGTTAAAAGACACAAACAGGGACTTGTTTACTAAACAAGCTCTTGATAACACAATTACTAACATAACACACATTATCTTAATTTCTGTCTTGATGTTTGTTGTCCAAAAGAGACAATCTTCTTAAAATTCGACCGCTTCTCCTCTTCTCAACTCAAAAAGCCTCGCCGTGAAAAAGCGAGGTTGTACAAAATGAAAAATAAACCTGGTGTTAAGAGAACGAACACTTTGATTAAAGCTGAATTACAAAGATTAAATGCTCTCTATAACCAGAAGTTTCTTTCATTTAAATCCTCATCCAATATGTGGAAGTTATTAAAGGGAATCACATGTGGTAAGCAAATAATGAATGATACTTCTGTCGATGTTGATATGCTTAATAAATCCTTCATATGTATCCCTGCAGATGTTATGATTCCTAACTCTAATAGTGTAAATAATGACTGTTTCTCATGCTTTAATACGAATGATGTCCTTAAGTGTCTTCAATCTCTCAAACCTACTCAGTCCCTTGGTCCTGATGGAGTTCCTACTGTGTGTGTGTGTGTGTGCTGACATCTTATGTTCCCCATTAACCGACATTTTCAACGAATCTTTTTCCAAAAGTATTATACCTGACTCATAAAAAAATATCAAGATTGTTCCAGTGCCTAAATCAATAAGTGGACCTACTGTTAAGTTTAGACCTATCGCTATTACCTCACCTTTTTTGAAAGTTATGGAAAGACTTATTTTACTTGATCTTGAACCCTCTTTAGAGCCTTTCAATGAACCCAACCAGTTTGCTTATAAACATAGTAGGTGTACCTTAGATGCCGCTATTGTCTTACATCATAATATAGTCCCTAGTTTAGATAGAGGAGCTAATTACGTTCGGTGTGCCTTCCTTGATTACACATCTGCATTTGACTCTGTACCTAGGTCTCTCTTGCTAAGTAAGCTTGCTGCCAGACAGGCTGAGAGCTGGACAAATAAGTGGTTGCATTCCTATTTTTCCGATAGGAAGCAGTACACCGTCTACAATGGGAAGTCCTCCACTACCTCACTTACTTTAGCTGGTGTTCCTCAAGGTGCTGTTCTTTCTCCTTTTCTTTTTTCTTACATGACTTGCCCCGTTCTGATGTAGCCACTTTTGTTAAGTATGCTGATGACCTCTCTGTTTCCATGCCTGTCAACTCTCAGTCGGATTGTTCCAAATTAAATAACTTTCTGTCGGAAATTAGTCAGTGGTCCTCTTCAAACGGTCTTAAGCTAAATCCGTCTAAATGTCAGGTAGTCAATTTCACTTTCAGACGAAAACGTGACCTACAACAACTAGCTAGCTCACATGGCCCCACTATCATTGACGGCATAGAGGTTGAAATTACATCTAATATCAAGTACCTTGGGCTGAGTATTTCCTCCGATCTTTCCTGCTAGTTACTAGAAAGATGTTTCGCTTAACGTTCTACGTTAGGAGGTTAAGACAGTCTGGTATAAAGCAGTCTTTGCTTTCTCAGTTTGTCAATTCTTGTATTCTACCCATCCCTCTTTATGTTGAATCCAAACAGAGACAGACCCTCTTTACTGCTCCCCATTAATCTTTCCTGGACTACTTAAGAAAGACTTTGCTTTGCTGAGAAGGGCACTGAAAGCCGTTAGTAGGGCAAGTGGGATATCGTTAAACCAACTGGTTAATACTATTGTGGATAGACATATAATGTCACGTAAGAAACTAGCGAATACTATGTTGTCAGACCCTCTCTATACGCAGCTCTCTCCTTGCATTTCATCTGGTAGAACTAGAAGCAGCTATAGGAGGCTATATGCTAGGACTACCAAGTACAAAAACTCCACAATACCTTATCTGGCACAGCTGTTATGTGATGAGAAATCCGTTAGGTATGACACGACCAACTTACTGCGGCACTCTAACAAACAAATATTTCCCATTGGCTTTTGTTCTCCTCTCTTCGTTACTATTATATTGTTTTTCACATCTTCTATTACACACTAATTTTTATATTTCATATCCTGTGGTGCATTGTTGAAAAATGTAAACGCAACGCTGTTCTTTTTTATTTTCTGGTTGTTGCTTTTTGATTTTAAAATCTTATAAAATTTATGGGGTAATTAGATGCAATATTGTAATGCACGCTGAAAATCTCATACCTGTACCACAAATGCTGTTTGGAATAAAGCTATTATTCTTATTACTATTCCTATTATTATTATTGTTATTATTATTATGATTACTTTCTAAGGAAGGTGTTTAGAAAACTGCCCTATTTTGGCAGCATTTTCTGTTAGGAGGACTATATATCATCGGCATATTTTAAGATTATTTCCTGGAAACCCAGATAGAAATAAGAACTGCCTCTCTAAACCTAAATATTAAATTAGTCGTTGGATGTAGGTTTTGTCCAAAAGGATGAGGTAACACTGTCCTTGTTGATTAGAAAGAGGTAGAAGTGTAGCTAGAAGAAGCGTGATAATTGAACATGAAGAAAATAAAAGACAAATTCGGCGAAGGAAATTTTCGCCGATAAAGAAAATTTTCTTCACTGAATATGTCTTTTATTTTCTTCATGACTCAATAGGTATTTTCGGTGATGTGAATTGAACATGGATTATACAACTCATAGCATGGTACAAGAACAGCCTGGTTGAGGCAACTGAGTCCAACAACCACATGATCGGCAATAACTTCGATTCTATATCATATTCAATAACATCTTGAACTTTATGAGTAGCTTGGTCTTTTGGATCCTCTCCCCCACTCAAGAACCAACAATACAGCTACCAAATCCAACAAGATTATCTTTTATCTTACAAAAGTGCATCATGGTCTGATCAATTCTGAGTTGCTTTTTTTTTCAAATAAGCCTCAAGGATAACAAACAGTGAACTGTCGCGAGAAGCCTTTGGAAAGTGGTCTTCTATAACACATCGTAACACAAATAAGGTTTAGTATGAATTTGTAACGTTATCATCTTACCAGTCAGAATGATGATGGAGCTTACGATCAAAATAACTTCACCCAATTTACACGCCTGAAAGTGCATATTCGTACCCGTTAGATGGACTGAAATGATTGGGAAATGTTACGCATGCCTGGGTATCGCCTTCCTCGACGAGAAATGTGTTAGCTAACATAGAAACACTTTGAAAAACAGCTATTGGTGGTAGATGACACGTTCGTTATAATCACAAAAGAAACGAGTTGGATAAAACTCACACCTTAATCAATAGTGTTTTTAACGACACCAACTTCAAAAGAGAAGAGAAATCTGAGAACAAAATACCATTTTTAGACGTCTGAGTCAAGGGAACAAACACAGAAAAGTTAGAAAATCAACTCACACTGACAAAATATTCAACTACAACAGCAACAATCCAATAACACACAACAGGGAGTTGTATACAAACACTATTCATCAAGAAGTCCAGGACTCATCACAGCACTCCTACCTTAAGGAAAATTGAAGAAAGATATCTCATCATGAACGTCTTCCAAAAGAATGGATATTCACGGAACTTCATCAAAAGCCATCTACACCAAAACCAGCCTACCAAACCAAATATATAAAAAACACCTCAGAAATCACTTCAAGACTCTTAAGACTTTTATGAATTGATTTCGCACACAAAATCACCCTGCTGGCTATAAGTCAACCAAAAGACTCAACAGTGAAAGAAGATAAAACCAACATCATTTACAAAATAAATTGCAACGACTGAGAAAAATACTACATTGCCCAAAGTGGACGTCCCCTTTGTCTTCGTATCCATGAACGAAAACTAGCCGTCAAAAGGCATGACAGCCACTCCCTCGCTCATATCACAGCAAACAGACAACCACAGACATCAATTCAACTGCGACAAAGTTCAAATACTAGACAGCGGAAACACTAGAGGATTTTTAGAAGTCTGGTATTCTAGTGAATCGTCAATCAATAGAAACATCGACACAGGGAAAAATTTACCAATCGATAAGAAGGAAATGGCGCACAAAAAGGGTCAAACTTCACGTCAAGGAAACAATCAGTATCAATACAAGTAGCCCAGAGGGTGTGAAAACACACAAAGACAACCACTAGGAGAGATGATTAATACACTCGTGGGAAAATCTAGGAGCTCACTTCAATTAATTGAAGTGTGCGCTGAAGATGTTGCCCAGTAGGGGGCAATGAAAGCTTCGCAAATAAACCATCCAGCTCAGAGAACACAACCACATCAAAATCATCCACCTGAGACACAAATCTTCTACATCATATCTAGATCTGGATTTCTCATTACTTAACACTATATTCTCTCTACATACAGCGCCAATCAACATCAACGGAAGGGATTTGAAAGAGGTAACTTCATTCACTTATCTAAGGAGCATTGTCTCAACTACAGGAGGAACGGACGAGGATGTCAAATCGAGAATCGGGAAGGCGAGAAACACATTCATCAACCTGAAACCAATCTGGAAATCTTCGTCACTCAACTCAGCATCAACAACAAAATTCGGATTTTCAATACAAACGTCAAGTCACTTCTTCTATACGGATCAGAAACTTGGCCAGTGTGTCACAAAGAATATTTCCAACAGCCTGTTGCAGACCTTTAACAACAGCTGTCTTCGTTCTATAATCACGATCAGATGACCGGAAAGAATCACCAACAAGAAGCTATAGGAACAAACAAAACAAGAACCAACAGCCCAACATATATGCAGGAGAAAGTGGAGATGGATTGGACACTCGCTGAGCTGGGGAGGCCGCTGGGTGACATTGCGCGTCAGGCCATAATTCGAGTGGAACCCGAAAGGGAAGTGGCGAGTGGGACGTCCAAGGGTGACATGGAGGAGATCGTGTGAAGAGGAGTTGAAACAGTATGGACTAACATGGATGCAGGTGAAAAGTACAGCAGAAGACAGAAGCAAGTGGAGGTGTGCAGTTGAAGCCCTATGTTCCACTAGGAACCCAAGGGATTAATAATAATAATATTCTCTCTACCCATGACGTGTTGAAAATAAACTCAATGTGTTTATTGCTAAATACCCCTTCAGTTCTAATCGTATCACATTTAGTGATTTTTGCCTAAATCAGTGAATCGGTATTACAGCGGTAGAATGCTCGCCAATCACACACGTGGTCCGGGATTCGTTCACCGGCCGGCGCACTCCCTTACCTCACTAAGCCGCCGGTAAACAGGGAAGGTTGGGCATGAGACCAGCAACCCCACCCTGTAAAACTAAACACCACTGCTATCGAATCGTCAAAGCTCTGTCTTGAAGCCCTATGGTTTCACTAGGAACTTAAAGGAATAAAATACATAATGATAAAATATATACTTTAAATGAAAAGAAAACACAACTTACCTTATTCCATTAGAAAAATATTCAGTTAAAAAACTTACATATGTATATACTGCCCATGGGTGTATAGGTGGTTCTATTTCATGATAAGCACGTTCGCCTAACCATAACAATAAGCATATTGATTGGAACAAACTGATTCGAGCTAATAACCAATGCGCACAACGAATTTTAAAGGAATGTCGACAATTCATCATTTCACGAATACCAACATTCAAATCAAGTGAAATTTACTGTTATAAAAAAATGAGTAGAAAAAATGCAACAATAAATACTTAACAGTGGTAGGTAATATATGGATTTGCTTAATGTTCTATCAAAGTGGTTAGAAATCAGTTGCTTGGAATCGAATTCTTTTATATGAGAGGGGATATGAGCCACCACACTTATTGTGTTTAAGGCTAACCAATGCCATACATATATAAATGAAGGAAAAAGTTGTGTGAGTAACTTGATATGATTATCAGCAATAATTTGTGCTCGAAACGTCTTCAGTTAATATTACTGTATAACACTATGTGATTTATCAAAATAGAATCTTATCCATAATGGAGTTACATTCTACCACAGTGCCCAAGTTTTATATTTATATCAATACTACTTATGAATTATCTAAATATTTAGGTATGGTATTAAATACTCTTCGAAGCCACTCAAAATCTAGACTAACAAATTCTTACGAACTAAAACATAGATTAGATAATTTAAAATTCTGTAGTGAGGAAAAAATGGTTAATTTTGGCATTATCAGTTTATATACACGTATACCGATAAATATGGCTCTAGAGGCAATCAGAAGCGAACTCATTTCTGAACAAGAACTTGGACTTGGAACGAAAGAGACACTAGAGGACATAATGCTAGGAGTGCAGCTATGCCTGACTTCCACAGTATTTAAATCTCAAGGGGAAATATACAAACAAACTGAGAGAGTTGCCATGGGATCACCAATATCCCCAGTGGTAGCAGATATATTCATGGATAAGTGGGAAAGCATAGCGACTGAAACGTTCTCCCCCAGCCTAAAAGTGTGGTGGAGGTACGTAGATGACACATTCACTGTACTTAGAACACAAGATATAGATAGGTTTTTCGAACACATCAACTCGAAGGTTGAAGCAATTCAATTCACTTATGAATTGGAAAGTCAGGAAGGGGAGCTTCCAATATAAGATTGCAACGTAAAAAGGAAAGAAGATAGGAAGTTAAACACTAGTGTTTACAGGAAACCCACACATTCAAACAGATATTTCGACTTCCGATCATCCCATCCTATGTCAGTAAAAATAGGGTCGGTGAAATGTTTAAGTGACAGAGCACGAAAACTGGTTGGTACCAAATAAAATCTAAAACAAGAACTGATACACACAAAAGAAGCCTTGAAACTTAATAATTACCCTGATAAATTAATCAGGAAGTATGTAAGAAAATGTAAAAGTAAAATTAATAATAATAGTATTAGTGATAATAATAATAACATTAATGACAACATGCATGCCAAAAATGCACAAGATAATGACAACACCAGCAAAAGGGAATATAAATCATCACTAGTGCTTCCATACACAGTAGGAACCTTACGGAGAATTCTTAACAATGCAGGAATAAAAGTGGCATTCAAACACACAAACTTAATTAGAAACAAGCCTTTTCGGTTAGAGGATCGTCCTGTGTAGTCAATTAGACAAAACAATTCAGTTTAACTAATAGTCTGTTGCAATGTTTGCCAGGTAAAATACATAGGTTAAAGTAGTACAGGCGGTCGGTCAGTCAAACTAGCGAAGCATGAAAACTTCAAAAATCTAAATTAGCTGACACTAATAAGTTAAAAAATCTGGGGAATAGTTCAGCTATAGCACTTCACCACAAGCAATTACACACAACCATACAATACGATGGGAGGGATAAGATGACAGTTTTAAAATCTTATGTATCAGGACGGAGGAAGAGATTGATAACGGAAGCTTCATTTATCAAATCAACTACAAACATGTGTGATAGGAACGATTCAACACCTGTCTCAGATATCTGGAAAATTCTACTACCCCTAAGACGATGAATAGGAAAGAATAAAGTCTGTCTGTCTGTCTGGATTCAACATAGAACTTGGCACCGAAGTGCAGCAGTTCGAGTTGCCACGTTCCAAATAGCACACAAACGTAGACAAGAAAATGAGTGAAGAGAATCAATAGAGTTTTGACAAGTATAAGAGTGGAACAGAATGAGTAATGGTAGAAAGGAATATGAAAGATTACAGAGACTGAATACATCTGCGTAAGCCATTGACAACGATTTTGAGCCATGTCACCTATTGTCTCCAGCCATTGATTCTTAGAGTCCCGAGGGCGGGCCCCAACCCGGAAGTCTGCATCTCCCTCCCTACCTGACTCAGTTTAACTGTTAGGGATTTCATGGATTGATGAGGCCATGTTTTTGTTTGGCCACCACTTACTCTTTTCCAACCTGCACCTATATCAGCTAGTAATGCCCGTCGGGGGAGACGATGGTTAGGCATGCGCAGCACGTGGCCTAACCATCTCAATCTATGTAACTTCATAGCCTCGTCGAGTGATTTTCCCCCTTTGCCCAACACTCTACGCCTAAGGTCAATATTACTTACCTTATTATACCACCTAACGCGAGAAAGAGATCGTAAACATCTGTGGTCAAAAACAGACAATCTCTTCATGTCTTCCGCTCTCAATGGCCACGTCTCACCGCCATAGAGAAGGACGGAGCGAACTGATGAGCAGTATACACGTCCCTTGGTTGACAGCCGGAAAGAATAAAGCAAACTATAAGACTCAATTTTCGAAGTAGTGTGATTATAATTGATATGATTATGAACAATAAATTGTGTTCGAAAGGTCATCCAGTAAATAATACTGCTTGACTGTGTTGTAATATATCTAATAAACAAATTAATATGGAAGCGATATCTTCAGAGGATCTGCAGTCAATCATGTTTACATCAACAACACGAATAAATCAAGTAGTATGCAAGCACTTAACCTTCCTAAAAGCTACAGGCGGGTTTTCATTTTCCTTTTGTTAAACAGCAGATAATTTTAAAGCCAAGGAGAACACAAACACGGTGAAGTAGAGACAAAAACACGTTAAGTATCTGCACATCTCATTTACACAGACCTTAATGACAACCAATAGAGGATTTAAGCCAGTACAAAGTAAGAACCATTTAAAAAGCGATTTAAATTGTTTACAGTAACTCCCCGTTTTCAACAAAAACTGTTTCACAAGCCCCAGCAATGAGTACTCTCCTCTAGTGTAAGTGTACGAAGTCCTATTCGGTAGCTACTCATTACAATGAGAAACCTAGTTATTGCACTTACTTTAAAAAAACAATAATGAGTTTTGATCTGTTATTCATAACTCTGTAATACAGAGGTGCCTAGTGTCCTTTCAGGTGTAGAATGATACCAACCATTCCACTTCATTCACTTATCTAGGGAGCATTGTCTCAACTACGGGAGGAACGGATGAGGATGTCAAATCGAGAATCGGGAAGGCGAGAAACACATTCATCAACCTGAAACCAATCTGGAAATCTTCGTCACTCAACTCAGCATCAACAACAAAATTCGGATTTTCAATACAAACGTCAAGTCACTTCTTCTATACGGATCAGAAACTTGGCCAGTGTGTCACAAAGAATATTTTCAACAGGTTGCAGACCTTTATCAACAGCAGTCTTCGTTCTATACTCACGATTAGATGACGGGAAAGAATCACCAGCAAGAAACTATGGGAACAAACAAAACAAGAACCAACCGCCCAACAAATTTGCAGGAGAAAGTGGAGATGGATTGGGCACTCGCTGAGCTGGGGAGGCCGCTGGGTGACATTGCGCGTCAGGCCATAGCTCGAGTGGAACCCGAAAGGGAAGCGGCGAGTGGGACGTCCAAGGGTGACATGGAGGAGATCGTGTGAAGAGGAGTTGAAACAGTATGGACTAACATGGATGCAAGTGAAAAGTACAGTAGAAGACAGAAGCAAGTGGAGGTGTGCAGTTGAAGCCCTATGTTCCACTACGAACCCAAGGGAACAATAATATAATAATTCCACTTGTGGACCGATAGGCTAGGGCTCATAAACACAACTATTGTAGGCCTACTATCGTACAACAAAATTTGAAAACAAAACAGGTGTACAAGATTACACCTACAGTTTAAGAGTTGGCACTTTCTAAGAAAACAGGCGTGAACAGTAAATCATGATGCAGCAATCCCATGTAGCAGACCACTTAAACCAACTGAAAAAAAACGCAATCGGCATCAGTTTCAGACAACTTCTGCTACTTCCGGATAAAATAAACATTTTCAACTAGCCTAATATTTTTATACTGACGAAATTCAGCATCACTCTCCGTTTGACTAACATAGGGCGTGTAGAAGTTACTTGCAGATTGCAAAACGTAGTATGTTGTGGTGAATTACTGCGCCTACAGGACAGTACGATGGGGCACAAAAAACCAAATATTTCAGTGTGAGATGAGAGTGAAAATGAAGAGACACGGTGCGAATAAGCGAAAACAAGAGAAATTCTATTGAAACCATTGGGTAGGTGGAATAAGTAGGGAAAAGTAGCCAACATGGGATTCAGTGCATTTTCTCATCATCACTACTACATTACACCATTCTAAAATTTCCCATTCATATCATATGTGCATTTTCTTGCTAGGAAAGTACTCACAATAAACTCCCAGTAAAACATCAACCACAATACTGATCAATTAAAAATAACTACAGAAATTAAATTAAAATTGACGTAATTTATAACAGTATGTTAAAATAGTGCATATTTTATAAACACAAACAAGTGTAACGCTTTTGAAACCAAAACATACACAATAACTGCTAACTAGTTACATTTCCGCTATAGTCATACCATTCACTATAACCAATCTTGTCTTCTGACATGGAGCTAGAGATGCAATTACATCCACCGTAAACGTTTTAGGCAGGTGTCGCCCTAATGTCCAACAACAAAAATTCATGCAAACCATTTACAAATCTTTCAGTCGTGAATGCGAACTGAGCTATCGGTAAAGAAGGAGATATCAGGAACATGTACACACCTAGAAATCACTTCTTATAACCACAATGAAGCGCTTCAGTATAACAAGAAAAAAAAGCCCTATTACATGCAGGGACCCACGCACATGGTCGACCGGAAGCGGCGTCAATAGTTCATGGAGGAAATGAACAACACGGGTAGGTAGATGTGAATCCATAAAACAGGATTGTTCCTTCCAGGTCAGATAACTTATTGGAAAGGTAGTCGAAGTTGTTTACATTGATCGTTGGGGCTAAGCTAACCGTAAAACGAGCTCAAAGCAACTCTTCTCTAGATGTTAGGTCATTGAATTAAACAGCTCACACTCCATAGAGCTCTCACCTGGCATCTACCCATACCATTTTATCGACACACTTCTCTGAGTTCCGAGTGGAACACAGGGCTTTCAGCTATAAAGTTGCAGTAACAGTGGTATAACATTCTGAGAATTGAGGTTGCTGGACTCACACCCAAACCCCCACTCCCTTACCGAGCTTACTACCGGTTATGCGAGAAGTGTGTTGGCCAGCACTTGAACCCCGAATCACATGTGTGGTTGACGAGCATCCGACTGCTCAACCACCAACGCCATTTACCTATAATTTCAATCATTTCGTGCTGCAGTCACAGTTTCAGGTCGAACACTTCAGTTGTTTACTGGAGTGACACTGGGAGATTACACATTTGCTCCTACAGACAGAAGACACCAAAAGTGGCGAGGAATCTGTTGAAACCGGGTTGATAAAAACATCTAAAATCAACACACATTCGCACAGAACAAGTTACGCAAATGAAAGAATTTTATACTGAAAAGAGTCTGATTCCAAGTCAATAAATACAAATTCACAACCAACCACAACAAGGACCGTTAACAGAGGCAATCTCATTAATTATAGGGAATTCGAATGACTTCACTTCGTGTCAAAGCATATTCTGAAGATGTCGCAAATCACCCATACAGCGTAGACAACACAACTATATAAATACTTCCGTCCTTAAGCAGATGGTCCCCTCTTTTAATAGATACCAATCTATCAACCCTCGTCTTTCCAAGTAGTTTCATCCACGCAATCTCCATTGGAAACCATAGGTGTCGGTATAAGTGTGCACGTCCCACGTGGAAAAGTATGAGGGTAATTTAGTGGCAAAGTGATGCAAAATTTCGGAGGAAATCCATCAAATCCCCGATAAGCGCAACTTTACAGAGTTCTACATGAAGCTGCTAGTCTAGCCAGTGCTAGCTAGCAATACGTTTTCGCTCACTGAAGTGATCATAACGAAAGGAGATTCTTCTGTGTGTCTGCTTCTTCTACCAACGCTAAGCCACAGCAGGTACTCCAGTACATGATCTTCAACAGCAAGTCAGAGCGAGGAAATTGAGTAGGGCCTGGAAAACATTCGGAAGGTGAGAATAACTACACAAAACACATGTGTTGTAAACACCTAATAATAGTCAATGGTGATACTAAAAGCAAAATGCTGTACGTTAACATGCTGAAAGTTAAAACTTGTAATAACGACGTTATTGCCTTCACAGTAAACACTTGGAATACTAACCTTGTTATAATATATATCTTTATTAACAGACAGCAGAGACAATGATATATCAAGTACTCCGGGACAAAATATGAGTGAAAAGCAGAACGCAGATGTCGTTGGAACACCTTATGAATAACAACCGTCTCAACAGAAGAAGGACACAAGGGCAAGGATACCACTGTCCAGAGGCCACCGGCTTTTGGATTAGCGCCTCTTTTCAAGATTCAAACCATCACACTTATGCTCCAGGGCGTCCATGTTGATTAGATCGCTCAAACAAAACGCGTCGATATCCACAAGAAAGACTGTTCGTCTTTGTTTTGCTCAAATCGCTCGATAACGACATCAGAATATAATTCGTCGGCAGCCTGCATGCGGCCGTAGATCATTTGATCGGCTAGTGCCTACATACTACACTTATTGAAGAGACCTCAATTTTTGGTAAGTATTCGTTGTGTTACACACTTTTATGCTTGTATCCCTGCTAAAAGTCGATGGAATGAAACAAAAGATGGTGTCCTTAGCAGGCCGTAATTTACGGCCAGTTCACAAATAGTTGAAATACCTACTGTTTAGTTAAGAAAATGCCAAGTTACTTAGGGACACATTTAGACGTCGATCTGATGAGGTAGGCTGGCTTGTTTTGTTGATTATTTCCATTTACTTTGTTGTGTGCATTTCGTAATGGTCTCAAGGCTCCTCTACATGCATCTCTTTAAGGGAAATCTACAGAAATACTCAGGAATTATTCACATATATTATTAACTTCCCTTACTGCATGGGCTTGATGTTTACTGGAAGATGCAATGTCCATTATGTCTGCTTGAAAAATATTGACTGACATAAGTATGCACAACTTAACTCACCATTTCGTGTTTTCTAGCACTTAAATTTTGTATTTATTGTGGTAACCATGTCTACACCTTTAGAATTCTTATGTTCTTTTTCAGGTAATAGCTAATTTTGGGGATTTCATGGAGTTTGGTGCTAAAGAAGAAGATTTCCAGTGTCACTGATTTTGTATTACATGTTAATTCATGGATAAATGTATTCCCCGTTACTTGTTTGTATACTCTACTTGATTAGACTGAATATTAGCCTTCGCGTAAGTTGTGAGGTGCAGAGTATATGAGGCTATCTTTGAAACACTAAGTAGAAGTAGACATTCAGAGAAGCTCATTGATAAAAACACCATTTTGTAGTCAAATAAAATATGTCCACACCTCAAAGATAGTGTTGACTGATAACCATTTACAAGTAGTCACTTCACAAACAATATATAGAAGTAGCTAAATAGTTTTCACTTAGCTTAAAGGACTTAGCCGTGTTTCGTTGGTCGATATTTAGTAGGTCCGATGAAGCATCATGAAATTTATTTATTTTTCCTCTCTAACCGGAAAATACCTATTTTGTGAATTATCCGCTTGGGAAACCTGATCTTTCTAGACGGTGAATTAAATTCAACCATTACTTACATATTGAATCTCTGTGTAGTAAGTTCAGCTGTCTCGAACTACTGCCAAAGCTTCAGGTGCTATTTTTGTAGCAGCATCTTCCCTACTCTTTCAGGTAAACAAGACTTGTTGGTCTACCACGTGATTGCTGTGAACTATCACAAATTTTCGTCTCATGATATTACATATATATATGCAGAACATGGAGAAGTGCGCTTCTTTTCTCAAGTATGATGCACTTGACGAATCGGGCAGCCTGTCGACGACCGTAATTTTGTGTGCGCACGAGTGAGATAAACAAGCGATATAGTGGCTGACCTTAAATATCACGCTCTAGAACAGCTGTTAAAATTTCACTTGAAAATATTTTTCGTCAATAATTTTTGATAAAATTGTGTTATATGTTATCTGGATTGATGGGAATTCCCATTTTCTGGCCAGTTATTTTGGCGTACGCGTCATGTAATCCGACTGCGACACCCCCTAGCACATTGGTTGCAACGATCAGTGTTTCAGGCGAACTGTAGCAAAATATCGCTATAGTGAGAAAGATAGGATAGTTGAAGGGTAATGTCATCTACACAAATAGTCTACTTTATTTGGATGCTGCACCCTTCGGCATGGTATCATTCAATGGAGACTTCACGTCTCAGGATATTAATTCAGCCTATTTTCGTGTGAAGAACAGTCCTTTTTGACAAAAGAATTCTATCAGTACTTGGAAATCACCTGTATATGCCAACAGAACCTTCTGTGGGAATAGAAGTAATCATGTAGATGTGTCTCACCGTATGTGTGTTTGGACAGGAATTGTCGTAAGTTGAGGGGTTATTTCTAAGTGTATTTCATGTATATTTGCACTGTTTGGTGTAGCGTTATGTGGACTCAATGTATAAAAAATATCTCAACTTTATTAATATTGTGCCATTGTCTGCTTAGCTGACTGCTTGGCTATCAAACGTAGGTGTTTGTCATGATTATTGCAAGTACAGTGCCGTGGAGAAGGCAATCACTCGTTTAAATTTCCTTACTGTGTCAATTAGTGCATTAATTCAGTGTATAGTATTATTATACAAATGGATTGTGTCGATAATGAGAACTGAATCTAGTTAGCTCTATTACTATCAATCGAGTGTCTGTTATGCCATTCTCACTGGCACTGTAGACTTTTTTAAGTAGTTAAAATGTTCTGGTATAACCCAACCCTTGCTCCTACAATTCGTTAATTCTCGCATTCTGCCTATTATTCTCTATTGTTCCTCCTTGGTTTTTCCCGGGCTACTGAAGAAAGACTATAACATATTACGCAGGGTGTTAAAGGTTGTCAGCAGGGTAAGCAACGTTGCACTTAGCCAGCTTGTTAATATTCTGGTCGACAGGCACATGGACTCATGTGAAAAATGGGCCAAGTTCATTTTATCTAACTCACACCACCGTCTTCACTCACAACTCTTCCCTTGAATCTCATCTGGCGAAACCAGAAGCCTATATAGAAAACTATATGCTCGCACTAGCAAGTACAAAAACTCAACCATACCCTACTTAGCTCGTGTTCTATGTGATAGAGAAAGCATTAGGCGTGACACCTATAATTCATTAAATAGTCAGTAGTACAACTGGTTCTCGTCTTTCCAACTCATAACATTTATAGGTACAACATTTTCTTTCTTTCTTTTCCTTTTCTCTCTCTATTTCCGTTATATGCTGCTTTGTTTCTTTCTCTCGCTTACGCCAGTAAATATGATAGCACCTACATTTCTAACACCTTCGAACACTGTTCAGCTTTACCTTTGCTACCGACATCCCAATATGTTGTTGTCATAATGAACTGAGATTTCCTTAATCTATGTAGAATTGTATTTATTGATAATGTACTAATTGGATGCAATACTGTAGTAAAAATGCTGAGAATTCCATTCTGTATCACATGTACTGTTTTGGAATAAAGCAAATTATTATTAATGCTGCAATGTTTTTGATCACCAATAGTGGTGATGAATTTTCCATTAACATGAAGCAGTACAGATGCAGCGTCACGACCGAATGTCTAGGTTGCATTATATGTCATTGTTATCCTCATCAACACAACAGGTCTGCGTATCTTACATCATCTTAGGTGTTGCTCTATGCTGCTAACACTGTGCATAGCTGTTTAGAGTTGAAGCATGTTCATCTTATATTTGATGGCTACAGATTCCTTAATGTGAGAATGTAATTTCTGTAGGATTCATTAGACATTACTGAGATTATGGATCAATTTCTAAGTTACACATTTGCAATGCTTCATTTAATGTAAACGTATTTAGTGTGAAGTTGATCTGCAAGTAAGGCTGATGAGAGTATGGCGCCTCAACAGTATGGATGTTTCAAAGATTGTCTTGATATTTTTAATCCTTTAATACTGGTAAACATATGAAGTCTATTGATGCTTGTGGTGTCAATATAAAAACCAGCTCTAAACTACAAATACATTTATTTGCATGAGATATTACTTAGTATTAACAGAATCAGTGTATTCATTGTGTGTGCTAATATGTAGAATTATCTTTCAGAACTTCATGTTGTGCTTACATGTGCTTCATTTTTTTCAGGTATAAGGAGGTTATCGAATACGAAATAAGCGGAAATATCATTCGGTCAAACGAACGTTAATACTCTTCATCGGGATTTTCTTTTGTAAATTAATGAAATGTTTAATATACTCTTCAATTCTACTTCCTCTGGACTTTTTCAGTGCGTCGCTATACTATGCGCTTTTGTAATAAGTGAATTCGGATCAGTGCATGTTAAGCTTAGTTAGTGGGATGGAGATTTACTACAGTATTATGAGACTGTCACTTTAGCCCTTCGTAAGATTTCGTGTCTGTTTCTTTACAGTAGCACATTGTAAAAACTAAGTAGGATTTAGGAAGGTTAATAATAATTCTGTACTGTTCGATACGCTAAAAACTTGTCAACATCAACCCTGATCGTGCTCTCTTGACCAGATTCACTCATAAATTTTTGCATTCTGTAAACATGAACATGAAAGACATTTTTTCCAGATTTCTACATGTTAAGTAAGCAACTAAACCAGCAACAATAACCGCAACAAACGAGTGAACTGGAAACGACAGCTTAAGCTGTTGTTTCTGCCTCCCAAACATGTTCACGTGCATAATCTCCAAAATTTCTGCACAGTACTAATTCATTAATAGCTGAAAAACAACTAAAACACTGAAACCATGTGTGAATGCAACGTATGAAAGAACAACAATGAAATGAATGCACTGACCTGGTGGTAAAAATTTTCGAAACAAAGGAAATAACTAATTTCAACAGAAACGGAAACAATAATGCAGTGAAAAGCAACATTTGTGAACAATGTGCATCAAGATAAGTTGTGAATGACTGCTGGATAAACGGAAAAACCAATGTGTAAACGAACAGCTACGGAACTGCAATCCAACATGGCCGACTAACATGGACGAAAATGACCTTTGAGCGTCTCACTCCACCAATGACCTTGTACGTGATGTTTAACTTCTATCGATATAGTCGCTTGTGATTGGTTAGCCTGTCAGTTGAGTTGCGGTAATTTGAAATGCCATTTAGCAGCCTGGCGAAGTCCGCAGTTCTTATTAGCGTTTTATCCGTCGGTTGCGTAACTGATGACACATACTGTTACAGCGCAAGAGAGAAATGATATTCCTGTGGATTTATTTGCCGAATTCAATGAATGCACCCCATGCCAAGATCTACGGGCTTGTCAGGAGTGTCATGGGCAACTCTAAACAATAGGAACCCAAAACGAAACGACCTATGAACGCACAAATGACCTCGTCAAGGACCAATCAGAAGGCTCAAAAGGCGACGATAGTCATCCCAGGCAGCACTAAACTCTAGATAATAAGCAATAATACACATGCCCTGCGCTTAGGGGTCGCCTCAGTATGCCTTTATGTAGGCTGGTGTCATATATCCCCGAAACCTATTGCTGGAAAAAACAGTCACCTGATCGGTTGCTCAAGGTCATTTGTGCGTTCGTAGGTCGTTTCGTTTTGGGTTCCTATTGTTTGGAGTTGCCAGTTGGTATGAAGTACATATCAGTCTAGCTAATTACGATGAAAACGGCATGGTTGATGCAGCATATAAGTATGTATAGTCTATTCCTGTCACGGAGATCGGAAAGCAGACATGAAAGAAATCACAGTAAGCAGTGTAATACATGTAGGCTTCATGTTTTTAGTTGAAACGCACTAGTTCTCTATTCACTTTCAGAGTTGATCTTGGATTTAGCTGGAATAAACTAGTTGACCCCATCAGTATTGCGAGATTACATCAGTGAAAGTAAATACCTCCTTCATAAGATAAAGTGATATATTTATTTAAATAAATAAATAAATAAATTTATTCTCATAGTACAGTACATGAGGGACGCCAGTTTACAAGCATCATCAAATTGTTACAGAAATAGAACCATATAATTCAATCACAATTTACAGGCAGTAGCAAGATATGCTTTACATGTTCGCTGGAGATTATACATACACTTGATAAATGTTAATCCCAGTAGTATAAAACAGCCTTTTCACTTATATACAATCATTTCTGTGCAAAGTTGGAAAAATTTGCTAGATTGTCAGTGAGTGCAACACAACAGGAAATACAGGAGTATTGTCTTCGCATTAACAAAAAAACAGGTCTTTGGTGGATGGATTATAAGTGCCTGGGAAAAAAATAAAGCTTGAAGTAAATATTCATACATAACTTTGTTGTGTGCAGAGTCCTCGAATTATAGTTCATTGATGTGTTATTTTGAGATCAGTGATGTGTTTATCTCATTTGATCTTCAATGTCATTGTTGGGAGTAAGTACATAAGCTTCGGACGCATTAATTAATGGATTTCTACTGCTTGTGGGTATTTTCTTAGCGTGAGGAAGGTTTATGAAATTCAGCTGTTCCGACAGGAGTTGAGAATATTAACTGCTCAGCAACATTATGGATATAAGTTCATCACATTATCTAAGGAAAGGTGGATTGCAGTTGGTGAGGGATATATGGTGCCCAACGAGCGTTCATCTGTCCTTGTGATGTTGTGGTGAGTTATACCTTTTTCATGTTGTCGGTTTATGTCCATTTTATTCCACTTATTGTGTTGGGTAGTAGTTTTACAAACGAGATTTCTTGTCTGTTTGAGGATACGTATGTTGACCGTTAATGTTTTATCTAGAATTTTAAATATAGGCAAAAAACAACAGGTGTAGTATTTAAGCTTATACATTAAATGGACCTATAATTTCGGAGGCTCTCAGATAGGAACTAGAACTACTATCGTTTGCAAACTCTTGTAGTTTGTCATTAAGCACCTTTTTGAAGGAGGCCAATGTACTTGCTTGACGCATTTCCATTGGCAGTTTATTCCATATCTGTGCATACCTAATCAAGTAAAACTTTTGCCTGGTGGCTGTTTTACATTGTTCGATAGCTACTGTACCCTTAGTGTGTCTTAGTTTGTAGCCATTGTCATCTGAAAGTCGAGTGCCATTAGTAGAGGTAAGAACTAAGTGGTTTAGAAGCTTATAGTAAAGTGTCAAGTTTAGTCTCAGGCGTCTTAGCCATAGTGTTTCTAGTCCTAGGGTATCACATCTAGTGGAGTAGTTCGTACCATTTTCATTTCCGAGTAATTTTAACGTGAAGTACCTCTGCACTCCCTCGACTTTCAATTTGTCCTCTATGCGTATGCCACTATACATGAATGAACAGTAATCAAATAAAGGACGCACACAAACCTTGCACAACAGAATTCTAAACTCATTTCTGTAGAAGTTCCTGAGTAGAAAGCCGATAAGTCTGCGTGACTTTGACACTTGTTTGGAGATATGTTCAGAAAATGATGTTATGTGAATATTTCAGCCCTAGGTCCAGTACAGATTCCAGTCGTTGAAGTGCATGGCCTTGAATTGTCAGGTCAAGTTCTAAATTGTTGCAACCTATGCAGAGCCAGCCACATTTTTCGACATTAAATTGGAGTTGCCAGGTGGCACACCATCTATCCATTTTTTCTAATTCTTGCTGTATGGCGTTTACTGTTATTCCAAGATCTGTGTTCTTGCATTTATACGTCACTTTTAGGTCATCTGCATATAGTATTGGTTTACCTACACTAAAGCATTCACAGATTATTATTATTTCCTTCAGTTCCCAGAGGAACATAGGGCTTCAGCCATGCGTCTCCATTGCGTTCGGTTCTCTGCTAGAGTCTTCACCTGGCTCCAAGTCTGCCCACACGTTTTCATCTCCTCCTCACATGGTCTCCTCCAGGTCACCCTTGGACAACCAACTGGTCGCTTCCCTTTCGGGTTCCACTCGAGCAATGGCTTGTCTAGTGATGTCACTTGCTGGTTTCCTCAGAGTGTGGCCAATCCATCTCCATTTCTTCCTGCCTATTTGTTTCACAATTGGTTCCTGGTTGGTTCGCTCCCAGAGATCCCTCCCGGTTGCTGATGCGTTCCGGCCATCTGATCTTGAGTAGTATTGAGCGAAGACATCTGTTAGTGAAGGTCTGTAGCTTGTTTGAGGTGCTCTTTGTGACACGCCAAGTCTCTGATCCGTATAGTAGTAGTGACTTCACATTGGAGTTGAAAATCCCGATTTTATTTTTGACGCTGAATGATGTTGACCTCCACACAGACTTGAGAGTAATGAAAGCTTGCCTTGCTTTCCCGATCCTTGCTTTGATATCCTCGTCAGTTCCGCCTGTAGTTGAAACAATGCTTCCCAAGTAGGTGAAGGAGGTAGTTTCTTTCAGGTTCCTTCCATTTATGCTGATTGCTGTCTGTTGTTGTTGCTGTGGCTGTTGGTGTTGGCCAGGAATCTTCATCACCTCCGTTTTCTCTATGTTCACCTGGAGTCCTATCTTTGATGCTTCTTCTGCCAACTTGTTACTTTTCACTTGCATATCTTCCAGTTTGTGGGAAATCAGACATATCAGACAAGCATTCACAGATACTGTTCACATATATTATGAATAAGAGTGGGCCTAATACACTTCCCTGAATTACACCACTACTTACTGGTTTAGGCCTTGAGATTATCGAGCCAACTTTCGTTGTCTGACTTCGGCCACAGAGAAATGATTTTATCCAGCTCAGGAGAGGATCACATATCCCTAGTGAGCATAACCTGCTGACTAGCAGATTATGGGAACTCTGTCGAAGGCTTTTGTTATATCGAAATATAGTACAATTACTAGTTCTCTGTTGTCCCTACTTCGTGTAACTTCGTTGAAAAGTCTATGTGACAGGTCACACATGATCTCTTTTTGAGGAATCCGTGTTGTGATGGATTGATAAGTTCATGTTCTAGTAAGTTGTCTGACGCTTGGTCTTTAACCACTTTCTCCATTATTCGGGATATTACCGGTGTTATATTGATAGGTCTATAGTTGCATACACTGGTTTTGGCCCCTGCTTTTTGCTTAGGTTATATGTATGTGATTTTCCACACTTCAGGATAAGTTCCAACGAGAGAGTAAATATTCTAAGTAACAAGACTACCATTTCCGTGCTACCATTTTTGTATATGACAGATGGTATGTCGTCTGTTCCAGTACTACCATTAGACTTCAAAGTCTTAATCGCTGAGTCTATATTTTGTATATTAAAGTCTATTCCGCCTAATTTGTGGTTGCTTTTGCAGGTCATTCGGGTGCACTCTGGCGTCATTGCAAAACCACTCATCGAGGTGTTCACTTATAACCTGGGGATCATTGTATATTATACCCTTATGTTCCAAGCTGCTTACAGTATTGTCTTTACTGCGTTATAGGCGTTTCTGCAATATCCTACAAAGTTCCTGAGTTTTGGAGTTACCCACAAGCGCTTTATTTTCTTCAAGCTTTGACATCATTTTTGTGTTTATCTTCAAGCCGTTTAAGAGTTTCATGTATTTGGTTTAACGCATTAAATTCCTTAAATACATGGTATTTCCTTTTCAATTTCTTTAGTTTTAGTCGCGTTTTGCGGTCTATAAATGGAATTGGTGTCTTTAGAGCAGATTTTAGGGGCGCGATTGTGTCTCTTGCTGAGCCAATTATTTTGTAGAAAATATCAAGTGATACTTCTAAGTTATTGTTGATGAAGTATTCTTCCCAGTCAGAACTTCTCAGCAGATCTGATAGGAATTCCCAATCGGCATTCTTATAGTCCCTATATTGATAGTGCACCGGGGAATTTTTAGGTGTGTGTTTAGTTGTTAGTTGGAATGGTAGCGTGCAGTACAATATGTTGTGATCACTGTTATCAAGTTTATTTCCTACCTCTATCGAGATGGGCTCAATTTCATGACAAAGGATTAAGTCAAGAGTGTTTTCATTTCTCGTAGGGAGGCGTACGCACTGCTTCAATCCGCCTACGTCTATAGCTTGTAGTAGCTCGTCATGGATTCTAGGTCCTGTACAGGTATCCCAGTTTAATCCAGGTAAGTTGAAATCGCCACAGACTACTTTGTAGTCAAAGTCCAGCGCAGCTGCATGCTCTAGTATTTCTCCAATAGCTATATAAGTCATTTCAGGGCTATTAGGGGGTCTGTATATACATCCCACGAGAATTTTATTTTCGTTTGTGTGGATGCTTATCCACTTAGATTCAGGGAGTTTGTCAGTAGTTGGGTTATTGAAAGTATTGGAGTTAGTGGATTTAGAGGCATATATTAAGCAGCCGCCTGCTCTTTTGTCAACTCTATCGTTCCTATAGATGTCGTAGTTGTCTATTACTAGCTTTGAGTCAGGTATATCAGTAGTAAGCCAGGTTTCAGTCACCATTATTAGTGTTGGCCGTTCTATGTGTGCCAGGCAGCGAAGCGATGTTATTTTGTTATTTTGATATAATTGTATTATTAGAAGCCGTCTATCTAAGTTGGCGGTGAATTCGTTGTGATATTAATACCTATTATTGTTTTTATAGTCACTTTGCAGTCCCTTTTGATGAACGAAATCATCTACTGGCTAATGTACACAACCTTGCCAAGTCAGGAACTTCAGTCAGACCTGATTTATCTCTTGAAGACAGACTTAAACGAAAAGAAGTTTTGTCCCAGCTAGAAACAAGACGTAAAAATAGTGAGACCAACCTTAATCTGGTGGGTTTTTCAAATAGTCAGGTTTTGGAAACGTATGCTTCCAAGACCTGTGTGGATAAGCCGGACCGCATAGGAAGCCTGAAGGTAGTGTACACTAATATACGTAGTATCGGGAACAAATTTCACTAGCTAGGTGTATTAGTGGAAGACCCTAACCCAGGTATCTTGGCCATTACTGAAACATGGCTGGTTTCTGGATTAGATGACACACCTGAGCTACGCGGATTTAGTTGCTTGCGCAACGACAGGGTTAAGGGTTGTAGAGGTGGCGGGGTTGCTATGTACATCAAAAACTCCCTACATGTTCGTTCCGTGAAATCTGAAGCGCATGACAGTGGGACAAGCGAGATAATCACCTGTGAAGTAAGCTTTGCAACTGGCACTCTACTTATCGGAGTTCTGTATAGAAGTCCCTTTTGTCAGTGTGATGACTCTATTTTAGATCACCTCAAACAATGGAGTAAACACAGTAGCTGTCTTATTCTGAGTGATTTCAATGCACCTCATATAGACTGGGTAGCTGCCACATCTCCAGGATCCGCCAATAAGTTTGACAGCCGCTTACTCTTGACTACCATGGAAAATGCCCTGACACAACATGTCTTAGGTAGTACAAGATTCGGTTCTACCCAAGGATCTTCCTTGCTGGACTTAGTGCTTACTCATGACAACGACGACGTGGATGGTCTAGTTATTCATCCACCTCTAGCAAACAGTGATCATGGGGTGTTCGATTTTAACTTAAGGGTTGGCAATTTAGTCAGTTTTCAACCCAAATCCCGACCTAGTGTTTGGCATGCTGACATAGTCGCTACAAAGGAGCTTGCTTCAACTGCCGACTGGTCAGTCAATATGGTCTCATCCATTGAAGATGAATGGGATATATTTAAGAATACACTTGGGAGGGTTACCACTGATTTCATTCCCTGTAGGGTTCGTAAATGACCAACAAATCGGCCACCATGGATAAATAGACAAGCTATAACACTCCTAAGACGGAGAAAAGGGTTCTGGAATCTCTTCGTTTCTACTGGGCTACAGCAGCTCCGGCTGAAATACTGTGGAACCAGAAACCAGTGTAAAACTTTGATTCACCAGTCAAGGATAGCTTACGAAAGCCAGTTAGTTAAAAGTTCACCAGGCTGCCCAAAAAGACTCTTCTCATATATCAAGAGAAGAACACGTAAGAGTGATGCTATCCCACCTCCCATGAAAAGTGTTGTCCCATTCGTTTTCAGTTCGAAACACCGGCAGAGGCCAGAAAATTCATCCACTCCCAACACACCCTATCGCAAGCCAGAAATTACAAACTAGTAAAGGTTGCAGTGGACAAGACAGTCATAGAAAGGCGCGTATATAATCATCTCACTGAGTCTAATTGTGGAATAAACAATAGGACATTGCAAGCAGCAATTATACCCAACCCTATGAGAGATACCGTTTAATCCACCTCACCACCCCTCTCAAACCACACAGAATTATCCTTTCAGAGAGAGACACCAACCGAAAGGCTACTAAATTGTAATCAAATAGCCAGTAAAACTCTACCGCCTATCACCGTAGATATAGACATGTCACCAAATAATCCCGGAAAAAAAGCCAAAATCCCCCAAAAGTCGACCCTGTCCCCTCCTAGCCATAAGTCCATCGGTAAAAAAAGGAGAATATGACCCCAAATCATGCCAACAACAAAAATGGCAGTATAAATAAGCCCACATCTCCCACGGTCAATAGTATTGGCACCCAAAACGTGCGAAATAGCACCATGGCCCACACTGATAACCAACGCCACAACAATGCCTCCCTCAATAGTACAAGTGGCAATAGTCAGAACTCGACCACCAACAACTCAGGGTATGGCACACAAATAAATTTTGATCGGATATATGGTACAAGTCTGCTGGGAACTAACCCACAAAGCAGTACACACGCAACCCATACAAGGACACAACTAGTACCTAACAATAGGCGGAATAATAAACCATGGTCTCCACGAGGTCCTAATCATTTTCATCCCCTGCGTCCCTGTCAGCGTTGAAAAAACAGCTGGTAGGGATGTTAACACTCCTAAACCGTTAATGCTGGCTCCTCCTTTGCATGAATGTAGGAACAGTCTAGTTCACCCGCATCCATTAAGCACACTTGATACATGCACAAGTTTAGGTCAAATAAAGATCCCTACCCATGTTTCTGGTCTAACTAAAAATAAATATGCCTTAGCCTATAGCACATCCAGTACTCCAACGCTCAATTCTTCACCGAAAACAGCACACACCAACCCGATAGACATAGGTGAACATGATGCTGAAACTCCTCTTAACATAGGGTCGTCATGTCAAACAGTACTACTGGGTGCAGAACCACATTCGGGGCTGATTAACGAACTTAAATACTTCAAATGCTACTTCAAATCTTATCTTTACCTAATCCTCATAAATGCTAGATCTGTTCTAAACAAACTGCCAATGCTCAGAGCACTCACAGTAATATACAAACCCCCTATAATTGTCATCACTGAATCCTGGTGTAATTCCAACATACTGGATGAAGAGATAAGCTTAGATAACTATACACACTTTCGGTGTGACAGGGAAGGTGGTAAGGGAAGGGGTTGCCTCATGTACATTTTGAATGCACTTACTGTGTCACGGCTATGAAGTAGTACACTTAACATGCCTGAGACTCTATGGGTCAACTTACACTTAAATAACGCAATGGTATTAATTGGATGCACCTACAGAGCACCTGGTACCTTTAGTAATTACGAGACCCAACTTATTAATACTCTGGGACAATTATCCACCCTACACTACGATCATAAGATCCTATGTGGAGACTTTAACTTACCAGAAATCAACTGGGATATACCCACAGGCCCAACTAAATTTGATAAGTTCTTAGGCACACTGGCTATATACTTGGCTGGAAACAGACTGTCACAACCCCAACAAGAGGTAATAACGTACTAGACTTAATCTTCTGCCACAATATAAGTCCCCTTTCTACCCTAATAGGTTCTGAGTTTCCAGGGTGTGACCACAAAACAGTGCTGTGTGCACTGCCACTTCCGTCAAGTAGCAATGCAGCCCATACCCTCACTTCACAAGAAATAACTTACAGGAACTACAGTAAGGCAGACTGGACTCTAGTGAAATCAATGTTAAGATCCTCAGAATGGAGAGAGTACTTCTATACTGATAGCCTCTCGAAAGCTCTAGACATCTTTTACCATAACTCCAACACATGCTTAGATGCTGTCATCCCACTTCAAACACTAAAGTTTTCCCCACATAGAAAGTCATTCATAAAGCCAAAGGATCGTAGGAAACTGAAAAGACTGTCAACAAGTTACTTCAGACGACACGACTTTAGTACACTAGGGTCAATACTTAGTACTCTTAGCTCCATCTCGCAAGCTCATAACTTGCGTATGAGAAATGAAGAATGCACCGCACTAGCCAGCACCACCAGAGTAGGTGCTCTCACAGAAATCCTAAAGAAACGAATGAATCGCCAAAGCCATAAAATTTCTCTCCTTATAAACAAGGGCGA
>OX235271.1:188779793-188829397 GCA_944472155.2 Trichobilharzia szidati | reverse complement strand
CATAGTGTTTCTAGTCCTAGGGTATCACATCTAGTGGAGTAGTTCGTACCATTTTCAGTTCCGAGTAATTTTAACGTGAAGTACCTCTGCACTCCCTCGACTTTCAATTTGTCCTCTATGCGTATGCTACTATACATGAATGAACAGTAATCAAATAAAGGACGCACACAAACCTTGTACAACAGAATTCTGGACTCATTTCTGTAGAAGTTCCTGAGTAGAAAGCCGATAAGTCTGCGTGACTTTGACACTTGTTTGGAGATATGTTCAGAAAATGATAAGTTATGTGAATATTTCAGCCCTAGATCTAGTACAAATTCCAGTCGCAGAAGTGCATGGCCTTGGATTGTCAGGTCAAGTTCTAAATTGTTGCAACCTATGCAGAGCCAGCCACATTTTTCGACATTAAATTGGAGTTGCCAGGTGTCACTCCATCTATCCATTTTTTCTAATTCTTGCTGTATGGCGTTTACTGTTATTCCAAGATCTGTGTTCTTGCATTTATACGTCACTTTTAAGTCATCTGCATATAGTATTGGTTTACCTACACTAAAGCATTCACAGATACTGTTTATATATATTATGAATAAGAGTGGGCCTAATACACTTCCCTGGATTACACCACTACTTACTGGTTTAGGCCTTGAGATTTTAGGTGGTTGATGCTATCGAACGTTCGCGAGTTGTACGGATTATACTAACGCAAGATCTTATACCAACAACCACTATAGTGTTCGTTCTTCGAGTACCAAATGGTAAAGCAAAAGACCAGATTTTGTCGTCCAAAGTACGTATTATATTTCGGGACAAAATCGCGGATAGAGGTGAATGCTTAGCTAGCTAGTAATCGTGCACGCACGTGACACGACGGAGCACCAAATGGCGGGGATGATTGACCGGAAGCCTTCAGCTAAACAAGTCGACTTAAACAGTGAGGGTCAGCATCCAATGTTGAGTGATGATTGCTGTGGTTAATAATTTTGGGGAATTATTTACCGCTACAAGATTATCGAGCCAACTTTCGTTGTCTGACTTCGGCCACACAGAAATGATTTTATCCAGCTCAGGAGAGGGTCACATATTCCTAGTGAGCATAACCTGCTGACTAGCAGATTATGGGGAACTCTGTCGAAGGCTTTTGTTATATCGAAATATAGTACAATTACTAGTTCTCTGTTGTCCCTACTTCGTGTAACTTCATTGAAAAAGTCTATGTGACAGGTCACACATGATCTTTTTTTAAGAAATCCGTGTTGTGATGGATTGATAAGTTCATGTTCTAGTAAGTTGTCTGACACTTGGTCTTTAACCACTTTCTCCATTATTCGGGATATTACCGGTGTTATATTGATAGGTCGATAGTTGCATACACTGGTTTTGGCCCCTGCTCTGTGCTTAGGTAATATGTATGTGGTTTTCCACGCTTCAGGATAAGTTCCAGTTTCCAACGAGAGAGTAAATATTCTAAGTAACAAGACTACCATTTCCGTGCTACCATTTTTGTACATGACAGATGGTATGTCATCTGTTCCATTACTACCATTAGACTTCAAAGTCTTAATCGCTGAGTCTATATTTTGTATATTAAAGTCTATTTCGCCTAATTTGTGGTTACTTTTGCAGGTCATTTGGAAATTTTGTGTCGGGTGCACTCTGGCGTCATTGCAAAACCACTCATTGAGGAGTTCACTTATAACCTGGGGATCATTGTATATTATACCCTTATGTTCCAAGCTGCTTACAGTATTGTCTTTACTGCTTTTTAGACGTTTCTGCAATATCCTACAAAGTTCCTGAGTTTTGGAGTTGCCCACAAGCGCTTTATTTTCTTCAAGTTGTGACCTCATTTTGTGTTTACCTTCAAGCCGTTCAAGAGTTTCATGTATTTGGTTTAACGCATTAAATTCCTTAAATACATGGTATTTCCTTTTCAATTTCTTTAGTTTTAGTCGCGTTTTGCGCTCTATAAATGGAGTTGGTGTCTTTAGAGCAGATTTTAGGGGCGCGATTATGTCCCTTGCTGAGCCAATTGTTTTGTAGAAAATATCAAGTGATACTTCTAAGTTATTGTTGATGAAGTATTCTTCCCAGTCAGAACTTCTCAGCAGATCTGATAGGAATTCCCAATCGGCATTCTTATAGTCCCTATATTGATAGTGCACCGGGGAATTTTTAGGTGTGTGTTTAGTTGTTAGTCGGAGGGGTAGCGTGCAGTACAATATGTTGTGATCACTGTTATCAAGTTTGTTTCCTACCTCTATCGAGATGGGCTCTATTTCATGACAAAGGATTAAGTCAAGAGTGTTTTCATTTCTTGTAGGGAGGCGTACGCACTGCTTCCATCCGCCTACGTCTATAGCTTGTAGTAACTCGTCATGGATTCTAGGTCCTGTACAGGTATCCCAGTTTACTCCAGGTAAGTTGAAATCGCCACAGACTACTTTGTAGTCAAAGTCCAGCGAGGCTACATGCTCTAGTATTTCTTCGATAGTTATATCAGTCATTTCAGGGCTATTAGGGGGTCTGTATATACATCCCGTGAGAATTTTATTTTCGTTTGTGTGGATGCTTATCCACTTAGATTCAGGGAGTTTGTCAGTAGTTGGGTTATTGAAAGTATTGGAGTTAGTGGATTTAGAGGCATATATTAAGCAGCCGCCTCCTCTTTTGTCAACTCTATCCTTCCTATAGATGTCGTAGTTGTCTATTACTAGCTTTGAGTCAGGTATATCAGTAGTAAGCCAGGTTTCAGTCACCATTATTAGTGTTGGCCGTTCTATGTATGCCAGGCAGCGAAGCGATGTTATTTTGTTAAGGAGAGATCTAGCATTCAGGAGCATAATCGTTAGTAAACCAGAGTTATTGGGGGAGAGGTTAACATGGTTACTTGTTACTATTCCTACGTTATGTTTGGAGGGGCTCTGAGGTGAGACAGAGTCAGTGTGTGTACTATTTCCTGGATGAATTGTGCAGCGAGTGGGGCTATTGTTTGCTGCATCCGAAAATAATCCTGTTGCATGCTTTGACTTTTAGCATCCATAGGTGGGTATCTGCGTTCATTTACTGGTGATATATAGTTTGCTTGGCCTAGGTACCCTGTTTTGAGATTACCTTGGTAGTTGTACCTCATGGGTCTTTCATAGTCGTATGCATATTGGCTCACATCACATGTGTGAGTGAAGTTATTGAGAGGGTCAAGTGTCGATCTATACTCATTATGTTGCTGAGGCTCAACATAGATAGTGTGAGAGTTTGGACAAGAATATGCATTAATATGGTGCCTATACGAGCCCCGTTTAGTGCTCCTTATATCCTGATGATCCGTTCTACGTTGCATTCCCAAGTTATGTGCGTTGCTAGGCATATTACTCCTAGTTCGGGAAGCGGTGTTTTCATTCACATGATGGATGACTTTTTTGGGAATATGGTTTTTTACCCATGCATTGTCTTTTTTTAGACTGATATGTTGCTTATTAGACTTATTGAGAGGGAGGTATGTCGAAGTCTGGAGTGGGACTCTAGGCTTTGTCGTCTTTCTTGCAGTTTCTACTGCGGGACTCTCGGGCTTGCATCCAGATTGAGTGTGGTCTGCCAGTGGTTTCTGGTCAGACATAGTTTGTGAGTCAATATCAACCTCGTGTATGTCAGCAGGTTTTCCAGATGTGCTCTCATGTACTTTAGGATTGCACCCAGTGACACTGCTCTTACTGAGTTTCGAGTCGCTTTTACTTGCCGATTCTTTTCCCAACACTATACAGGTGACTTGCTGTGCTTCAGTGTCCGTCGACACTTTAGCACTGATACCAGGTGTAGTTCTCGGTGTGTTCAACTTTGTATCGAAGGAGTTCTTGGTTGCTTGTCTTTGGTTAGTTGTTTTATCCGAGACTACTTTAATAGTCTTGAATTTAGTGGCAGTAGCCAGAAGATCTTCGGCCTTCTTAAAACGTTCAGCTATTATGTAGCTGTCGAACCTAAAGAGTATAGGACAGGGATGCTTTAGGTCTTTTTTACTTAGGCGAATGCACTGACAAGGTGCACTCAAGAGATTTGCAGCCTTCAGCAATGAGTACTGGACCGACTTAATGGGCTCGCTATCTGGTACATTATACACTATAGCGTTTTGTTTCGAAGCCAGCCTTTTAACAACTTCGCTGGATAGAAAGTCAATGGCGTTTTCTAACTCCTTCGCATTTTCTGAGTCAGTAGGCGTCATTCTAGAGGTCATATTAAAAAGCTTTAGGATTGTAGGATCCTGCAGTTCCTTTTTCATAAGTGAGACAGTTTCGGGTATACATTCAAATGAACTTAATTTCGTTTTTAATTCATCAATCTGTAGCTGCATCTCTTCAATAATGCATGTTAGGTAAGAGAGCTCTACTTTTTCAGACAGAACATCTTCCACCTGTATTACAGGGGTCAGAGTTATGTTCCAGTCTTTTACGTTGGGTGAACTACTAATAATAAGGGGTGGTAATGTGTTATTAGACGAGCTGGTGCTATTTTCTAAATTACTGGTGTTGACACGAACACTCCTTTTAGAATTTCGGCCCATCGTTATTAAAGATCAATCAACAGTAAGCAATAAATGAATATAAACGAAAACACGTGCAAAAAGCGTCACCTGGTTCGATTATCTAGATTATCTAGGACTTCAAGAGGATTTATGTTTAATGTGACACACTAGAAGATTTGCTGGATAAAACTAACAAGTTGACAGAAGAGATGTAGGCAGCGAAAAGAAAACTTCAAGCAAATATTTAGAGGACCTCAAACAACAGCAGACACCAGTCATTATCAACAATAGAAATTCGACAATGGAAGTTCTTTCAGTTGTTTCACCTACTGCCAACGCATATGAGGATGTCGAGACCAGAATCTGAAAGGTAAGATAGACCTTCATTACTGTGAAAACAGTCTTGAGATATACAACACTCGGCTTAAAGGAGATTAAGATTTTCAACAGTGACGTTAAATCGGTCAGTTCCCCTATTTGGTAGACTCTCATTAACAGCTGACTTTAATGAAAATCAGCTGAACAGAAAACATAAACGGTAATGAACTCTAGGGTTAAATAAACCAAATACCTATTGCTAAATAAATATGTATAAGAAAATGGATGGAGATGGATCGGGCATGCACTGGGGAAACTGTTGAGCGACATCACACTCCGGGCACGCCATCATGTGGAGCTCGAATGAGAAAATACGAGTTGGGACTGGATTCTAGCGTGACATGGGGGAGATCGTGTGAGGAGAAGGTGGCAGGTTATGGGAAATCATGAAGTCAGATGAAGAGGACTGCAGAAAACAGGATAAAGTGGGGACATGCCACCGAATCTCCATATTCCGCTCAGATGCCAAGGGGATGATAATAATTGGCCGGGAATACCCATTGAGTCATGAGAAAAATGAAAGAAATTTAACGAAGACAATTTCCTTTATCAATGAAATCATCTTCACAGGCTGTAAAGTCGTATTTATATTTACCGAAATTGTATAGTACTCCATTAGTGAGTAATGGGGGAAGGGGTGACATAAATGATATAATTACTCAGAAATAGCTTTAAAAATAAAAATAAAAGTTGCAAACTACGTAGTACTCAACGGCATAAAGGAACAGAGCGCTAGAAACTCGATAAGGTAAAAATTGTTAGTGAATGAGAAGGTAGTTGAGTGTCAATTTAACAAGTGTGAAGAGGGTGTGAAAATGCACAACAGGAATATTTGAGAGTGATAATAGTGAATTACTTATTACAGCAAACAGCACTAAAATTGGAAATAAAAATTTACAGGGAAGGACTAATAAAGAAGTTAAGACCAAGGTAGAATAAGAGACTGGACAAACGTTTTCTGTATACAGAATTTGGGGTTGTATTGACGAATTACCGACGCCCCCATCATACACAAAACCGAAACCTGACAACCTTTGTAACACTTGGCTTCACCTCGTAGGTGATCTTAAAAGAAGACTCTGGTGGACCTACGTGACTTGAGTTCGCCAAGTGCTCGAGAACTGAGCCGGTAACTGTCTTGCATTGTCCTTTTGCTAGCCATACAGGATAATGTTCAGAGATGCATTTGGAAAGTGTGCGCTTTGTGCGGCCAGTTGTGTGAGTAACTTGATATGATTATGAACAATAATTCGTGCTCGAAACGACATCAGTTAATATTACTGTGTAGCACTGTGTGATTTGTCAAAATAAATCTCATCCATAATGGAGTTACACTCCGCCACAGTGCCCAAGTTTTATACTTATAGGCCAGTATAATTATTTGCACCTAAGTAACAGTGTATAAGTTGTCATGACTCGTTCTGGTTATTACTTGGTTCTACTTGCGCTTTAGAATTAAACCTCTTCCTCGACACTCCTGAATCTCCATTTATTGTTATGGCTTCAGCCGTCCGACATTCCAAAGTACATTTGTGCTACTCACTGGCTTCGAGCGGTTGTCTGTCGCCAACACTTTTTAGGGAGGACCCAGAGTTTAATTAGTTGTAAACTTAGTGGGATCTCTCTACCCACCTATAGACAGTGTTAAGGCATTTTTCCATAGCCTTAATTGCTTTGAGGATTCTGTTTGGATGGTTTGACTGACAGATAGAAACAGTTTGTGTTCCGGTCCTTATTGGATATCCTCCTCAAACGGACAATGTCCGGTTTCCTGCCCTTATACATATTCTCACGTCAGGCAGTGGTCAACTATTGTGACAGAGAAATCGGTCAAATTGGCAATAGCCGTTGGTGATATCCCAGAGTCATCTTGAATGCTTAGGACATACTTAAAATTATTTCTCGGAATCTTCCCACTAAAAGATAAAATATGTAGGTGGAGAGAGAGAGGTTGAATACTGAATCTTTGTTCATCGAATCTACACCCAACACGTGCAATAAAAATGACTCGTCACTACGTCACTTACTGGTAAAAGGATTAACTCCACCAGCAACTAATCACAACACACCACATACTGCAGACCTTATTTAACCAATCATACCACCAATACCCATGGAGTTAGCCAAAGCAAAGACAGTCAAACGGTTAGACACACTACTCAGAAGATTACCGAAGACCATGAACTTTCCTTTCAATTTGGAATATACTATATAATAGAATGAATACCAGATATTGGACATTGGACCTGCGCAAAATCGTAGGGCAACGTGAAGGCGCTAATTTCGTAAAAGACTGATCTGAGGTAGGTGTTTGAATATCCAGTTCATTGAGTGGAGTGCATTTCGGATATATTAATCATAATACACTTAAAGTGACTAGCAATATGCCTTATGCTATTATCTTTGTGTTCAAATGCTTCGGTTTCGATGAAGAATCACGGGAAAATCATCAAGACGAAACTGGAGAATAGGGAAAGGAGACGTTCGAGACTATTGTTTCTACTATTCCATACATTGACCTTCCCCATCTTGTTCGTACTGTAGGGCCACTTTCCGGGCTTTTAAACTGGTTTTTGTAGGGCTTGATATACCCAGCCAGGTTTATATTTGGGTCCATTGCAGACATTTTGTCGGTGGCACAGTGGTTAGGACTCTCGCCGACCATGCACATGGTCCGGGGTTCGATCCCCTGCCGACGCACACCCGATATCTATGGTCGGCCTGAATTTGGGCTACCGATATCCATGCTGAAAATTCCATACTTGTACTGAAAATACGGTGTGGAATCAAGCTGTAAATCAAAAAAAAAAAAATAAAAATAAAAATAGGTTGATCCACAAAGGAAAAGTGCAGGGGCTCTGAAGTGAATGCAGGAGTAAGAGAAGACTGCTTAATACCACCGATGGTGAGAGAATAGCATAAAGCAGAACGAGATTGAGATGTGTTGTTGAAGCCCTGTGTTCTACTCGAATGACCAACGGGTGTTAAGTCAAACTCCATTCACGGCAGCAACTGAGTCCTAACATACTGCACCCTACAAACCACATCTTTACCAATCCTCGCATCACTCCTCTTGGGGTCTACCAGAGCTAAAGCATTCGAGTGGCGGGATTTACTACGCATAAGTTCACTGAAAATCTGGAAACTCTACCTTACAATCAAGAAGCGAGCTCAAAGAAATCACTGGCTTATCCTATCTCGTAATCAGGATATTAGATATTGGAAACCAATCGATTAATAATACTGCAGACATTGTGTGGGAAAACTCATGGCGCATCATAGAAAGTGGGACAGTTGTCTGCGATCTGCCACGAAGTGCCTGTGATGCATCTGAAGTCAATGCTAGCTGGGCATATATACATGTATAATGAGTTGACATTATCCCTTCAGAAAGTTGTTGCCGAGTTACTGACCCCATAGTAAGAGGCAACAGCTTTCTGGTTACCATTTCTTTCGCATACATAAGAAGTTGCAGCATGTTATCGAACGCACAACATATGCTATTAACGCGATAACGCGAATTCCGTCGACGATATCTTCGCGGAATTTAGGAAAGAGGGAAAGAAGTAAACAGCAAAGAGAATTTTTCTTTCGACGATCTATTTTCTGAAGCTGTGCAATCATGCTTATGTTAACCAGAGAAATCACCAGACCAGTCAGCTACTAGTAAACTTGTTTTAAAAGGTGTATTACGTAATGCAAAGTGTAATCTAGAAGCAGATGCACTGTTATTAGTAGACAATAATAGAGTAATGATAAGATAATAATAACAGTAGACGTACAAATTGAAATGGAGCAAAATTATAGTAAGAACGTTATTGTGGCCACGGTAGAGCGAATGAAAGTATGTTGTGCTTTTCTGATTTATTGATTTCGGATAGAGCTCTCGAAGCATATGGTAGTCCTTTACTTCTAAATTTCTCTTCTTGCTCAAGGCCTTCTTGAGTGAGCCAGTTTAGAGCGCTGACACTACTTCCTCCAGAAGTCGGTTGCAGGAGTTTATGACTTGGTGTGAAAACCAGTGCTCCAGAGGGATATGGTCTCTCCTTGGCTGAACGGTGTTCTAGAATACGTTTGCGCACTTGATGGCTAGATATGTTGACCACTTCACACATTTAGGGAGTTGCAGCAGCGCCAACTGGTTGATTGCTAACGAAATCTCAGAACGGATACGGAAGGCGCATTCGGAACATGCCAACTTACGCCTTGTCTGCCATAGACGGGATATCGGGCTGGCTGTCAAACCAAAGAGTGTTTGTACTACCCAGCATCAGTTCACTCTGCCCTCCTTTATGACAGTGAGTGAGACATGCCCATTAGAAGTGAAAGATACGTAAAGGCTAGCTGTCTTTGATTATAGGTGCCTGCGTTCTATCCCCCGTGTTCAGTGGTATGACAAGGTGAACAATGTTGAGGTTAGGCATCGGTCGAGTGCTAGATAACGAGAGGAAATCAATAGACGAGGTTTTGATGCTACAACAAATGAGATGGTTAGGGCATGTTTTACGCATGCCTAGCCATCGCCTTCCTAGACAACGGGCTATGTCAGCTGACATATGATCGATGAGGTTGGAAAAGAGTTAATGGTGGTCAGTGGTACTTATAAGAAAAAAAGGCATCAGTCAACGAAATCCACAATAGTTAGTTTCAGCCAGTGACGTAGGGAGATATAGACTTCATGACTGGTTTGGGTCGTCGGGATAGTAAAAACCAATGAAGGCTGGAGACAATTGGTGATATGGCTCAAAGTGATCGCTCTCGGTGATAGCTGGCCTAGATGGATCCACTCTTTGTGATTTGTCATATCCAATAAAATCCTATTGTTCTTCCATATTACTTATTCTTTTTGCCTCATTTTTGTTTTGAATATCTCTTCACTCTCTTTCCTTGCTTCGTGTGTTACATGGTGTGGCGACTTGAACTGATGCACATTGGTGCAAAGTTCTACGTTGAAAGCAGTCAGTCAGTAGCCCTGAGTTCCACTCGGAACCCAAGGCTGTAAAATAAATGAATAGCCGGCTGCTTCCATAAACACTAATCATTCTCGTTGTTATGCTGAATTTTCTAAAAGGCGATTACCGATTATTCAGACTTATTGAGATTAAGACACCTAAAATGACTGTATTATGCATATATAATTATCATTATTGTCCCTTTGGGTTTCGAGTGGAACGTAGGGCTTCAGTAACACGTCTTGATTTTGTCCTATTTTCTGTGGTCCTCTTAATATGGCCCCACATTTAACCGTGATCTCATGATCTCCATGTCACCCGTCTTTTCCCATCCTCGGGCTCCACTCGACCGATGGCCTGGATTGCGAAGTCCTTCGACAGTCTCCTCAGCATATGCCCAATCCATCTCCATTTTCTTCTGCATATGTATATGGAGAAATTCATGAGTTAAAGATTAATTTATTAACCTGGGATATATATATATATGTTCGCTGTATATTTCGCTCTAAAATTATCTCTTTCCCTTTTAGATATGGATAGCTTTGATAGTAGTTGTAGTGATGATGATAGTCAAACTGATCGTTTGGCGGTTCTACACTATGCAGCAGCTCTTATCCGACATCATAAATCACAACTGAAACGTTTCGATAAAATGCGAGATGAGATCTTGGTAAAACTAGAACGATTGAATATGAACTTAGTCAGTGAAGCGAATAAAGAATTCAACTTTGGTCATCTGGCTAACGTCGTAGAACAACCACCACTGCCAGTCGATGCTCCTAAAACACGTATTATTCGAATTAAAAAACCTACTTGTAAGAGACATGGAGTTAGACATGCGAAAACTCCCAAAGACATAAAGACGTCACAGAAAGTGAATGGAGATAAAATCACAGAGATAGTTGTGAAGCATGACTGTTGTTCGAATGATGAACCGAAATGTAGTCAAACAACTGATTGTAAACAAGAACACTCAAGTAATAAGGAGAATTTTGATCCAAATCTAAGAGAATCTGATCCTCAAAAACCGTGTAATTCAAACAATCTGAAGGTTGAAGAAAAAGTTGAAGAAGCAAAGGGAGAGGAACAAAAGCCTGAGGGTGAGAAACCAAAATCTACTAGTTCTAGACGCAGATATCGACGTCGTGGTGGTGCTGGTCGTAGTGGCGGCGGTGGTGGTGGAAATCCAAATAGTAGAAATGGTGGGCGTAGTTCACCTCGTTTTGTAGCACAGCGCTTAGACTATAGTTTTCTTAATAGACGCTCCAGATATTCGGAGGAAGATTTAGCCTGGGGATTCACTCCAAGTGAAGTTGATGATCTACTTGCACAAAATGTCAAACCATGGGAGGATGATGCAGTCAATGTTTTGGCATTTTTAAGAGGTGGTTGTCAGGAGTTCTATTTCTGAGATGTGCATATACATATTTCACTTTTACAGATAAATAAAATATTTTTAACAATTTGATTTCCTTCCTTTTTAAATTTTTAAACGACTATATCCCAAATAATTTCAAGTTCATCAGAGGGTTCAATTCGTCAAACGTGCATTATTTACTTGAGCGAGCAATGAATTAGTTTTGTGCTGATAATTAGTGTGATGTGGTTTTGAAATTTAGTCATATTCACTCACTCAAGCCGCCTTTCACTACTACAGGTAAAGATGAGCAATATTGAGGTTAGGCGTCGAGTGCTAGGTAAGGCGGGGAAGTCAATCGACGAAACGGTGAAATTACTTCGACTGAGATGGTTAGGACATGTGCTACGTATGCCTAGTCATCACCTTCCTCGACTGACGGGCAATGTTAGCTGATATAGGGCCAGGCTGGAAAAGAGCTAGCGGCGGTCAAACGAAAACATGGCACCAGTCAATGAAATCCACAACAGTTAGTCTAAGCTACGTAGGAAGATGTAGACTTCCTGGTTGGGGTCCTCGGGATGGTAAAAACCAATGGTTGGAAACAATTGGTGACATGGCTCAAAATCGTTCTCAGTGGCGCAGATGCATCCACTCCTTGTGACTTATTAAACTGTTTTGTTCTCCGTTATTACTATTCCTTTGTCTCACACCTCTGTTTACTGTCTATATTATGCATTTCTTCTCTTGCTTTGCGTGCTACATAGATTGTGGCGACTTAAACTGCCGCACATATGTGCAAAGTTCTATGTCGAAAACCGACCGACAGGTAAAGATTACTGCCTACTTGTATATGCCTTCTTTATTATGTAGTCACGAACCAACAAACCAAGGAAGCAAGTAATATCCACTTGGAAGCGGCAATGGTTTGATTCGAGGATCTTGCGGCTTCATATCGCTCAGAATGACTCCATCAAGTTTAGACCACAAAACGCCATAATATCGTGACACCGCTTATATTGGATACATTCTTTTTATTGTGTAATGGTGAATGACAAGATGGGAGTTTTTGTAAAGCTTCATAGCCAACATTTATTTGGTTACATTTAATTCATGCCATTGTTGAAAGTTGACTTCGTGGGTTGATACATCACTGTAAGACTCATCATAGAATCTTCCCTAGCATAATATGATTATTGCGAATTCTAGACCATTAATAGTACTAATATCACTTAGAATCTATGTTGAAAACAGGAGGAATCGAGTGGTAATCAATTTACTTGATAAGGACATCTGAAAGTTACCTGATTGTTTCTAGTCAGATTTTCGAACTTCAGCAGGCCGTGTGTGTGTGTGTGTGGCTAACAGAGCGATCTCTGTGTTGTATAGCATACTGATTCAGTTACTTGTTCGATTGAAACGTTTAGTGCTTGAATATGTAGAGTTATCAGATTGTCTGACTGAAGAATCAACGTGGAATTTGTTTTTGCAAATATGGAATAATAACTGAGTAGTTTTTCCTCTATGCTAATTACACAACAAGTCGCAATCTTCTGTCTAAACACTATCTTTGTTAGGTAGGACGTGGGCCAAATAGGGTAACGTTGAGTTTTTGTACTTGGTTGTACGAGCATATAATCCAGTTCTACCTGATGAGATGCAAGAAAAAAGTTGTGAATAGACAGGGTGCTGTGAGACTGACAACGTAGATTCAGACCATTTATCACATTGGTTTAGGTGTCTGTCGACTATGATAGTAATGAGCCAACTTACTAGTGCCACACAACTTACCCTAATGACGGCAGTTAACACCCTTAGCAATGCTACACAGTCTTTTTGAGCAGTGCAGGAAAGACTCAGGTAGGAGGAGCAATGAAGAACAATGGGTAAGATGCAAGAGTTAACAAATTGTAAAGGTCAAGATTGAGTAATTCCAGATTGTCCTCACTTTTTCAAAGTACAAGATTAGATGGAGCATTTCCTTAGAAATAAATAGGATGTGAAAAGACCGAGAGAGGTGGTGAGAGGATAGAACTATTCCAAGGTATTTCATGCTTGACTTATTCTGTATATATCACTTCTCTGTGATCTACAATCATCATGTAGTTCTATTTCCCCGAAATCAGCAATTAAAGACAAACTGATATGGAATCAAATCGGAAGAATTATGGGAGTTGAAAGATTGAGGTTCTAAGTTTTGTAGGACTACAGAGCGCAAATAACACACGGGAATTCTTGGGAGTACTCTGTAGACGGAATTTTGTCTTAAAATTGAACATCCTGGTAATAGGGAAGCCAGTTTTAAGTACCAAGTGCTTTGATTTCGCTAAAACCTTCCGTATGTAATCTCAGACTGTCCTCGACGGGATTGATTTAGTCTTCCTGTACGTTGTTGAACTGTTGAGATAATATTAAGTAACGGCCGAAGGAATTAATCATATGCACTGATTAATACTGCAAATAACAACAGTGGGTGACGGAGTTTTACATGCTACAATAAGGAATTAGTCTTCCTTGAGTGTTTCTCTAACCAAACAAACAGTTCAGTACAGAATCAACTCTGGTAGATCACATGGCATGAAGTTGATATAGAATAAGTCTAAAGGTTTTATCTGTTACGTGCCATCTGAAACACTGTCAAGACTCCTTCTGATATTCCAGTAGTCGAAGTAAGGAAAAACCTCAGTTTATATTCTATTATTCTAAGTTATGTTGAATTCATGGTTGAGGTCTAGAAAACAACAGAGATGAATATGGCAAGAGCCTTTTTGTAATGTGTGGTGAAATATTATAGACCGTTGTTATCCAGATATGTTTAGGCTTTATTTTCGTGTGAAACAGGAAATTGCAACCTTTGCATACTTCTTAGCTCTCTTCTATTTTCAATTGTTGGTTTGCAGGGAATTAACTGGTTACAGGATTTCATTATGAGCTGAGATCGGTGATGGAACTATTGGGAAACCTGGAAATACTAGACAGCTGTTCCGTCCTAGTACCTGAGACTGTTCACAGTACGCACCCACCTGCCAGGGTTCTCACCCAGTACCTTCTGGTTACCAGGCGAGCTCGTAGACCATTAAGCCACTAGGACCTAATCCAAAGGCCGATTAATTCCAATTTCTGCCAATTCACGATACTGCTTGACCATTAGTCAATGTCATCGGTGGCGAGTATTTGTGCTCACACCTGACTGGTTGTGCCGTACTGGTTACGATTTCTCACTATTTATTATTATTATTTATTGTTTTGTTTAATTCCTAGAGGAACATAGGCCTTCAGTCGCATGTCTCCATTGTGTTCGCTTCTCCACCAACGTTTTCTCCCGGCTCCAAGTCTGCCCACACGCTTTTATATCCTCTTCACATGATCTCCTCCATGTCACCCTCGCACTGACGACCAACTCGCTGCTTCCTTCTCGGGTTCCACTCGAAGGGCCTGTCTTGTGATGTCACATGATGGTTTCCTCACAGAATGTCCAATCCACCTCCATTTCTTCCTGCTTGTTTGTTGCACAATCGGTTCCTGATTGGTTCGCTCCCAGAGATCCCTGTTGCTGACCTATAATGACCACCTCATATTGAGTATTGAGCGAAGACAGCTGTTGATGAAGGTCTGTAGTTTGTTTGAGTTTCCCTATGTGACGCGCCAAGTCTCTTATTCATAAAGTAGCATTGAATCCTGACTAGAACCCAGGTAACAACCTATCGGAATACGGCCAGTAGCTAGTCTCTTCTATATGTTCATGCACACTGACCTGAATCACATCAGTTTACACCGATGAGCATCCTTTTTTTGTATTGAATTAACTGTTCGACTGTTTTGTGATTCATGAAAAATTCCCATTCGAACATTAATAGACAGAAGACAAGTAGTTCAGCGAAGAGTCTCTTTTCGGTGAATTCATTTTCATAGCTGTACAATCGTAGATATATATGGTTGTTTTGTATGTGTGTGTACATTAAATTTGTCAAACGAAAATACAATTAGTAAGTTCAGATGAATTGAATGTTGATATAAGAGAGTAGTAACAAAAGTGATGAGTTGTCACAAACGATTGTTAGAGAAGAGTTGCGTAATAACATGAATAGTTTAATGAAAGAGTTGTACTCAGGGTGTACATGGAAACAAAATATACGTAATTACAGAGACCTGGTTTGTAAACTCGAATTGCACAAGCCTCTGCAATTGCAAGCATCTTCTTGTTTCTTTGTCTGCTGACAATAGTGAATGACTTGGCCGCGTCGAGGGGCTTTGTTTATAAGGGAAGGGGTCGCTACCCTCACACCCAACCTCCTATCTTTACTGGGCTTACTAACACCTGGGCGAAGTTTGGCAGTAAGCCGGCCGGGAATCGAACTCTGGACCAGATGAGGAATGTTTGGTGAGTATTCGACTGTTACACTCCCTATGCACAGCTAAGATATAACATATTAATTACATCACCAGCCTTATACAGTTTTAATTCCTTCCTCACCATTTAGTTTATCAGCAGTTTTTTTTCATTCTTAGTCCATGTTCATTAAAATTCAGTTCAAATACTTCCCTTACAATCTGGCAACACCTGATCTGACTAATCTGTTCTACTTCACCTTTATCTACTACAACAACGGCGACTACTACTACTACTGGCAACCTATCATGGTTAGATTATTTTAAAGTTATATTGTGGTGAAAGCTGCCTGCTAGCCAAAGTTGGTAGACAGTAATTGACGTCAGCGTTTATGTCCCCAATATTGGTTGTGAGGAAATGAGAACAAGGGTGTGCGTAGGCGGATACAGTTAGCATATGGATGATCTGACACAGCCACAAAGAGATGCAAGGTTAACTTTCTGTGAGAAACGACCAATCAAAAGACTGTATTTTCTACTAACAATAATGTACATTAAAATCTACAAATATGTGTTGATTTCCTTAATAAACGATCTGTTGCCTTGCTCTTGTCTTCTGTTGTTACAATATAATCTGGAGTGATCCCTGAGAAGATCTAACTAAATTATTAAATAATTCCCGTTTTAGCATAAAGGACACAATATCCATCGAAGAGAAATTTAGAGGTTGAGGGTGTTGACGTTCACGGATAGTACGATTTATAATAACGCAAGATCTAATACCCACAACTTCTATAGTATTCATTCCGTGTAGACCAAAGACAAAGCGAAACACCAGAATTATATTTCAGGACGAAATCTGAGTGCGAGATGATTGCTTAACTAGATAAGAATCGTTCATGAAAGAACGAATGTAACACGACGGCATGCCACACGGCGTGGATGCTTGGTGGTAAGCCTTCAACTAGACAAATCAACTAAAACAGTGAGGGTCAGCATCCAATGTTCATTGATGAATGCTGTGGCTAATAATTCAGTGGAATTACCTACCAACACAGACTCTTTTCAACGAACTTAGCATCGAGCTGTACAAAAATATGCATATGGGTTTTTCGAAAATTATATCTGTTGAGGGGATTGAGTTAAAGTTGTGAATACATAAAATCATAATAACAATAGTATGAAATGAAATTGAAATGTTCGTGGTTATAATCATAGTTAAATGTCAAGTGGCAAAAGAATTAATGTTATATATAGAACAACTTATAAGATGTATAGGTGTTGGGAGAGGGGTGTATAATTATACGTTAGAAGGCTAATGTGAAACGTTAAGTAACATGATGTGAAATTTGATAAGTTAGAATTTAACATTATAAAAATAATTTTGATCAAGAATGACAAGTGGAGACAGTTCTAAGTGAGCATAGTAATAATAATAATGATAACGCCAATAGTCGTTGTAATGAGGGAAAGGTACGTAGATAAACTGAATGCAAAAAATAAATGAAAAATGATTGTTTATCACTCAGAGGCCAAGGCAGAAGCAGGGATTGTGCATACTGTTTTCCTTCATAACGGTCTCTCCAGTATCGACCAAGTGTCACAGGATAGAGCAGTTTATGCACTTAATTTCGCCCGTGCTGAACCATGCTGGTAAATGTCCTCGAACCTGTGGACATATCATCGACGTCGACACAGCTTTCAGGGTTATCTACCGAATTCCGAAGTCGTTATCACGTACAGTTCGCTTACGTGTGCTACACATAGCTAAATCTGCTGCAATAGGATCTACTAAACCGGAACTTTATATCCAAAAAGAATACAGACCCTGTTCCAACCATGGCTAAAAATTGAGTTGATGATTCCTCTTCTCACCAAGAGTGCTTCTTCCCCTTAACCCTCTTGGTAAATTTTATCTTTCTTTTAAAACAGTTAGTCCCTTTTATAAATTTTGATAGCATTATTAGAAGACGGAGATTATCTGAAAAATGTGATGTATTTGCGCTATACATTTCGAACAGTCTGATCACACATTTACTTGTCAAGTCAATATATGTGGAAAAGTTAAATTAAACAAAGTGACAAGAGAAGAATTAAGAATAATTAACACAAGCGTTTGGTAATCCAATCAAATAAGGATTACCAAGGTAGGTTAAGAGTAATAACAAACTGTTTTTGAATACACAAGGGGGGCTTAAGTTTATGAATGGCTATAGCCTCAGCGTATTTCAGTAAACGTCCTTGACCGTTTTTATAGATGACCTTAAATGCTGAGTTAACATCAACCTTATGGTTCATCTCGATTAAATGTTTAGCTATAGACGAAGTTGGTAGTCTGACACCTGCATCTATTGGCTTGTCACAATTCATCTGTTTTCCTAACCACTTTGGGATATGCTCTCCCACCCTCACTTGCAAAGCGCGATTACTCCTCCCTATTTATGTATTTCCACACACACACGAAAATTGGTAAATTGTGTGGGATGTGATATAATCACTTGTGCACTTTTGAGGTTTCCAATGAAGCATATTTTTAGCTTTTTCCACAATTACAGGCTGGGCTGCATAATAGGTTCTACGGATGATGTAATTCAACCTTTGTCTAAAAATCCAAATATTTATTTCCCCATTATATGGTAATTGGATGAAAACCTTTTACTTAGGGGCGGTATGGATTGTAGGTTTAGAGGCTAGTTGATTTCTACACCTGTTTAAAAATTTCAAAGGATATCCGTTTTCAACAAGAGTATCCATCAATGTTCCGTTTACTTTGTCTATAACATCAGCCGTGCAAATACGCTAAATCCTCTAAAATAGACACTTCATCAAGCCTCTCTTATATTGTAATGGACAGAAGCTGTGAAAATGAAGGTATTGCCCTGTCCAACTGGGCTTTCTGTACATAGACCGTCTTATTGAGCCATCGTCTCTTCGACTCAGATATATGTCTAAAAATGTGAGCTGGTCATCCTTATTTGATTGGATTACCAAAGGTTTGTGTTAATTATTCATAATTCTCTTTTTGTCACTTTGTTTAATTTAACCTTTCCATATATATTGACTTGACAAGGAAATGTGTTATCTTTCTTTGCTTATTATTACTGTTCCTCATCATTTCTGCCCTTCATGCAAAATTCTCTCAGTAGTATCGAATTTTCCATTTATACTATCTGAACTTATTATTAGCGATATTATCTCTTTTCTCAATATATGCCTCCACCTGTTTCATTTCACACGTAGGTTATTTCATTATCAACCACTCATTGCAGTATTACTATCTCCGCTTTAATACATACCACTCTCTACTAGCCACTCACATGACACCTTCCATAACCTTGAACTGACTTGTCAATTTTCCTACCCCACACTCTACAAATATATTATGATTAATCACTACCATTGTCTCCCATTTCACCGAAATGTTATGCAATCGATTTTAGCCCGGAGCACGTTGGTCACACAAATACGACTATTTATTTTAACACCCCATAACTAATCTGTTATTCTACGTAGAAAATGTAATAAAGGTTTTTGTATTTCCCAATGAATGAAAAACAAAACGATATTGTTTTTACTGACGTTTCGCTATTTAGTGCTAATAGCTTTATCAAAGTATTGTATCCGCCGCATAACTGGCCATGATTATTCTAACGACAACAGTTAACATATATTTTATAATTGCAAGAACCTGAAGTAGAGAAATTATTGAGAGCAATATCCTTTGTTCAGATTGACTTTGAATTCATCACATGGGAATATTTCAAACTATTAAATAAATTAGTTGCCCATTCTTTGTACGTTTCCGGTGGATGGATCTTCTGTGAGATCCATCATTACGTCTACTAAGGCACACGTGAAGAAAGAGAATGCTTCGATCAGACTCCTAACCTATGGTGAACTACAGAGAGAGAGGCATGGCAGTTGGTGAATGCAAGTAAGATATCATCGAGAATTACGTTATTATTACAGGTCACAAAAGTGAAGTACATTGAATGTACAGTTTACTTTCAATGAAACGACCTAGAGAGAGAAGGATGGTATTACAATATGATCTCCCTTGGATCCTCTCCTTGTGGACTGTTTTATGGCCAGTCTGGAATATGGTCAGTTGAAGTCAACAATCCAAAGCTTTCAAATGTATAAAAGGTATGTAGATGACACCTTTATTATTTGTAATAGTGATTGTAATTTGAATAATATATCAAATGCATTTAATGGTTGCCATCCAGCGATAAAATTCGCACTCGAAATGGAGAACGAGTCTAGGTTTCACTTCCACGATGTGAATTTATCAAGGAGGATCGATGGGACTCTGAAGGGATCGATTTATCGAAAGCTGTCATGGAATGGTCAACTGACATATTTCTACACCTGGGTACCCATCGGTTGAAAACGAAACCTGGTCCAGTCGCTTGCCACTCGCATTCGGCGCATATGTAGCCCTGAACCTGCAGGATGAGTTAAATCTTTTGAGGGAAATCCTAATAGAAAATAGATTTCCACCACGTTTTATAGACAACAATATACATTCACATCCTATGAAAAGTGACTTATCATCCGTACCCAAGAAAATACTGTACATGAGCTTGGAATTCAAAGGTGACTTAGCTTCCGATATCATGAAAAGAAGGATATCACAGTCCCTGAAAAGAACATTCCCTGCTGCATCTTTGATAATAGCCTTTACCAGTCGACCATTAGTGTTCAATAACCTGAAGGACAAGATCCCACTGTTGACCAACTTTATGTGCGTTTATCAATTCACCCGCTCGTGTGGAGCTAGGTATATCGGTCATTCGACTCTAGTTTTGTCGAAGAGGGTGCAAGAACACTATCCTGCATGGTTACGAAGAGGTGGAAGTGGAGCAATAAGAAGCGTGATCATTGAACATCTGGTCGATAATGATCACCCTATGTCTATAGCCTCCGCCTTTAAAGTCATCTGCAAAGCACAAAGTAATTTACCGAAATCACTGCGTACCTGACTCATCTGTATTGCTGAAGCTTTGGCTATCGAAACAGGAAAGCCAGATCTCTGTGTACAGAAGAAGTTCGTTCAACCCCTCCAACTTTCATAGTGTTATTCCCTCTATGCTGAAGTATGGTAATCCCTAATCATATTTTGGCTCTACCAAAAACCACATGCATACGATTGTACAGCTTGATGATAAATTCGTTGAAAAGAGTCTCTTCGCTGAACCACTTGTTTTCATTGTCATATAAATTAATTGGTTACTTGGTTATACAGTTGAAGTCCGTCGCTACAAATTATTAATATAATCCACAGAAGCGTTCACTGCTGGAGTCGTATCTACTGGTAGAAGCTGTGTACCGGTTATAGAATAGTCTTCGGATGAGGATAAGAGGTTCCTGCAAAATAAAGTTATCTACATTCCAACATGAGTCGTTTTAAACAATATCTTTAATTTCAACATCTAACAAGAGAGTGTACATTCATATTGTTACGTACTCCACAGAGTAAGTGGATGTATGTAGTACTTTTGAATGCAGAGGTCCGTCATCCAGTTTATTTGCTCAATTTCTAGTCATTTATGTTACGTCACCCAATTTACTCGCTCAATTTTAGTCCTAATTTAAATAGTATTATTCTCTACCCCACCTCTACTTAGTCTCTATGTGTAATTATTTCTGTTGCTATCCTGAACTAAGTTGAAAAATTTTAGTCAATTATATCAAGTCGTCTGACCTACTTACTCAATCTTACATTAGTTGCTGCCTGATTTACCTTGTTTCTATATTAGATCCACTAGGAACCCAAGGGAACAATAATATAATAATAATAATATTATTAGATCATTCTTGTATTACAAGAATGTCTCAACTTAGGTCAGGATAGCAACAGAAGTAATTACACATAGAGACTAAGTAGAGGTGGGGTAGAGAATAACGACACTTTCCTTATCTGCGATAATAACGTAATTGCGAAGACAATATTCAGTGAAGAAACACTTTTCAACGAATTTATTATCAAGCTGTACAAACGTATATATATATATATATATATATATGGTTTATTAAGAAATTATATCCGGTGAGGGAATTAGGTCAAAGGTGTGAATACATAAAATATAAATAATTGTATGAAGTGCAATTAAAATTAAAATGTTTGTGATTATAATCGTAGTTGAATGTCAAGTGGCAAAACAATCAAAGCCATATACAGAACTATACATAAGGTGTATCGATTTTGGAAAGGGGTACATAATTAGAGGATTAGTAGGCGAATATAAAATGTTACATAACATGGTGTGAAATTTGATAAGATAGAATTCAATATTCTAAAAATAAAAAATAATAATTATGGGTATGGAATGACAAGTGGGCCAAGTGGAAACAATTCAGAGTGAGAATAGTAATAATAATAACAGTAATAACCAGTATCTGCCGCATGACTGGCCTTTATTGTAACGACAACAAATATTATATTTTATAATTGTAAGAACCTGAAGAGAAGGATTTATTGAAAAGAATATTCTTCGTTCAGATTGACTTCTTCAGATCGTGGAAAACACCCATATGGACATTAGAAAGAAGAGAACACGAAGTTCAGCAAAGATATCTTTTCGGCGATTTCATTTTAAAAAGCTGTACAATCGCATTTCTATACATAATTTTACATGGAGATAATTCTTGTTTGATTCTACATAATTATGACGGCGAATAAAAGGTGATAATTATTTCCAACTAGATATGGTTTTACGAGAGGCTTAGAAACAAAATTACGCAGGATTAGAACGGATATCAAGTGTGTAAAAATGAGCATGGAAACAAAAATTGATATAACAGTTTCAACTTAAAATGGAAGTTAGGAGGTGTGAATATAGATTACAAGAGCCTTAGAAACACAAAAATTTGCACAGAGTTAAGATATAATTGTAAATTTTTTTTCAACGAATTGTAAATGTGAACAGGAAAAGCATGGAAACAAACTTAAAATAACTGTTTTTATATAACTGGAAAAAAATGGGGTGAATCGAATGAAGACTGAGGGAGTAAGAATCACACACGTACCAAACGAAAAGGGATAAAAAAATACAAAAAAAATGGAAGCTATGGTAACATACCAAACTAAGTCCATGGTAGTTGTAGAGGTTGGACTAATTTCTTTTGAACACACAGCTCCGGCTTCTCGATGCATATTGCGAGGGCTTCTGCAGTACAGAGAAGTCGGAAACAAACTACTTTCGGTAGGTTTCTATTGACTTTGTAAATTACTTTGAAAGAATCAGGTGAGATGTTGTGGGAGGTGTTGATCAGATGCTCAATAATGGCACTTCTGATTGAACCGGTGCCTCCTCTTTGCAGCCACGCTGGGTAATGTTCTCTAACACGTTTTGAAAGGACGCGCATACAACGACATATGTACCTAGCTCCGCACGAGCAGGTGAACTGGTAAATGCACATTGAATTGGTCATATTCTTTTTTTCTTTTCTTTCTTTTTTTCCTTCACGTTCCCCAGTGGAACATAGGGCTTCAAGCTACTGGCTTGAAGTTTCTGTAGCAGTGTTCATTTACAGGATTGGGTTGCTAGCCTCATTCCCAACCTTTCCTCTTCACCACCGTTATTTCTGGCTTAGCGGGGTAAGGGAGTGCTTCGGTGGGGGATCGAACCCCGGACTATATGCATGGTCAGCGAGCGTCCTAACCGCTATGCCACCGACGCACCTTGAATATGCAATGTGTTGACTGTGGACGAAATGTTACGGAACTTGGGGCCCAATGATAGGGCTTCTAGTTGAGTGCAATTTGAAATTCCTATTTATCAGACCAATTATCTCACACCCACATCACCTCAGGAATTCCAACACTTTAAATCTACAGTTCTTGATTGCTGTCATCAGCCTACTAGTTCAAAACCTAGCTCAAATAATCTTCTGAACAAAGAGCATATAGACTAACTTAAACAACTAGAGAGGAATGATGATATCATCATATGCCATCCAGACGAATGTGGGGTTGTTGTAGTTATGAATCGCCAAGATTATAATGATAAAACCTCAGTGATCCTTTCTGACCAAATGAAATTCATCAAACCCGATGGTGAAAAGAACAAGACACATCTAACTGAAAATCAACTGACTGATGTCTTAAAGAACATGAAGAATAAGTCAGTGATCTCGTCGGAAAATATATGAATGCATCGGACCAGTAGGCTCCATGATACCACGTTTGTATGGACTACCGAAAATTCACAAGACAGGATTACCCCTCCGTCCATACCTTTTAGCCGAAAAAGTGCTGTCATCATCGCACTTACTCATCGAATTAGAAAAATCTGCAGCAGCAATTTAATGGAATAGGAGCTCCTATTCCTCAAAAATATCCTGGCTTAAAATGGATACCTGACACGTTTTGTCGGGAAGAACATGAAACCTAAAAGAAAAAGAGAAGAATGCGATTCAGCGCCAAAGAAAACGCTGTATCTGAATTTCAGTAGAGATTTGGCAGCCGACATCATGAAGAGGAGAATATCCAGCTCCTTAAAGAAGACCTTCCCTGCAGCAACACTAAGAGTGACCTTATCTAGCCGTCCAATACTTCGAAACAACACGAAGGAAAAACTCTCGCATATGACCAATTCAATGTGCATTTACCAGTTCACCTGCTCGTGCGGAGCTAGGTACATATGTCGTTGTATGCGCGTCCTTTCAAAACGTGTTAGAGAACATTACCCAGCGTGGCTGCAAAGAGGAGGCACCGGTTCAATCAGAAGTGCCATTATTGAGCATCTGATCAACACCTCCCACAACATCTCACCTGATTCTTTCAAAGTAATTTACAAAGTCAATAGAAACCTACCGAAAGTAGTTTGTTTCCGACTTCTCTGTACTGCAGAAGCCCTCGCAATATGCATCGAGAAGCCGGAGCTGTGTGTTCAAAAGAAATTAGTCCAACCTCTACAACTACCATGGACTTAGTTTGGTATGTTACCATAGCTTCCATTTTTTTTGTATTTTTTTATCCCTTTTCGTTTGGTACGTGTGTGATTCTTACTCCCTCAGTCTTCATTCGATTCACCCCATTTTTTTCCAGTTATATAAAAACAGTTATTTTAAGTTTGTTTCCATGCTTTTCCTGTTCACATTTACAATTCGTTGAAAAAAAATTTACAATTATATCTTAACTCTGTGCAAATTTTTGTGTTTCTAAGGCTCTTGTAATCTATATTCACACCTCCTAACTTCCATTTTAAGTTGAAACTGTTATATCAATTTTTGTTTCCATGCTCATTTTTACACACTTGATATCCGTTCTAATCCTGCGTAATTTTGTTTCTAAGCCTCTCGTAAAACCATATCTAGTTGGAAATAATTATCACCTTTTATTCGCCGTCATAATTATGTAGAATCAAACAAGAATTATCTCCATGTAAAATTATGTATAGAAATGCGATTGTACAGCTTTTTAAAATGAAATCGCCGAAAAGATATCTTTGCTGAACTTCGTGTTCTCTTCTTTCTAATGTCCATATGGGTGTTTTCCACGATCTGAAGAAGTCAATCTGAACGAAGAATATTCTTTTCAATAAATCCTTCTCTTCAGGTTCTTACAATTATAAAATATAATATTTGTTGTCGTTACAATAAAGGCCAGTCATGCGGCAGATACTGGTTATTACTGTTATTATTATTACTATTCTCACTCTGAATTGTTTCCACTTGGCCCACTTGTCATTCCATACCCATAATTATTATTTTTTATTTTTAGAATATTGAATTCTATCTTATCAAATTTCACACCATGTTATGTAACATTTTATATTCGCCTACTAATCCTCTAATTATGTACCCCTTTCCAAAATCGATACACCTTATGTATAGTTCTGTATATGGCTTTGATTGTTTTGCCACTTGACATTCAACTACGATTATAATCACAAACATTTTAATTTTAATTGCACTTCATACAATTATTTATATTTTATGTATTCACACCTTTGACCTAATTCCCTCACCGGATATAATTTCTTAATAAACCATATATATATATATATACATACGTTTGTACAGCTTGATAATAAATTCGTTGAAAAGTGTTTCTTCACTGAATATTGTCTTCGCAATTACGTTATTATCGCGGATAAGGAAAGTGTCGTTATTCTCTACCCCACCTCTACTTAGTCTCTATGTGTAATTACTTCTGTTGCTATCCTGACCTAAGTTGAGACATTCTTGTAATACAAGAATGATCTAATAATATTATTATTATTATATTATTGTTCCCTTGGGTTCCTAGTGGATCTAATATAGAAACAAGGTAAATCAGGCAGCAACTAATGTAAGATTGAGTAAGTAGGTCAGACGACTTGATATAATTGACTAAAATTTTTCAACTTAGTTCAGGATAGCAACAGAAATAATTACACATAGAGACTAAGTAGAGGTGGGGTAGAGAATAATACTATTTAAATTAGGACTAAAATTGAGCGAGTAAATTGGGTGACGTAACATAAATGACTAGAAATTGAGCAAATAAACTGGATGACGGACCTCTGCATTCAAAAGTACTACATACATCCACTTACTCTGTGGAGTACGTAACAATATGAATGTACACTCTCTTGTTAGATGTTGAAATTAAAGATATTGTTTAAAACGACTCATGTTGGAATGTAGATAACTTTATTTTGCAGGAACCTCTTATCCTCATCCGAAGACTATTCTATAACCGGTACACAGCTTCTACCAGTAGATACGACTCCAGCAGTGAACGCTTCTGTGGATTATATTAATAATTTGTAGCGACGGACTTCAACTGTATAACCAAGTAACCAATTAATTTATATGACAATGAAAACAAGTGGTTCAGCGAAGAGACTCTTTTCAACGAATTTATCATCAAGCTGTACAATCGTATGCATGTGGTTTTTAAGAACTTATATCTGGTGAGGGAATTGAAACATGGGTGTGAATGCATAAAATAATAACAATAGTATGAAATGCAATTAAAATAAAAATGTTTGTGATTATAATCGTAGTTAAATGTCAAGTGGCAAAACAATTGATGTCATATATAGAATAATTCGTAGGATGGTTAGAACTTGGAAAGGGTGTGCAATTATAGGATTAGTAGACAAATCGAATAAAATAAAAAGTTACGTAATATTGTGTGAAATTTGATAACAGAATTTAATGTCGCAAAACAGAATTCATTTAGAATGACAAGTGGAACAAGTGAAATGATACTGGGGTCAGTTCAAAGTGCGTCGGTGGCACAGTGGTTAGGACTCTCGCCGACCATGCACATGGTCCGGGGTTCGAACCCCTGCCTGCGCACACCCGATATCTATGGTATGCCTGAATTTGGGCAACCGATATCCATGCTGAAAGTTCCACACTTGTACTGAAAATACGGTGTGGAAATCAAGCTGTAAATCAAAAAAAAAAAGTGAGAATAGTAATATTAACAATTGACGCAATAATGGAACAGTGTACAAATTGAATAGACAAAACGAAAAAATCGATAGAGCCGAAATATGATTAGGGATTACCATACTTTAGCATAGAGGGAATAACACTATGAAAGTTGGAGGAGTTGAACGAACTTCTTCTGTACACAGAGATCTAGCTTTTCTGTTTCGATAGCCGAAGCTTCAGCAATACAGATGAGTCAGGTACGTAGTGATTCCAGTTAATTACTTTATGCCTTGCAGATGACTTTAAAGGCGGAGGCTATAGACATAGGGTGATCACTATCGACCAAATGTTCAATGATCGCGCTTCTTAGTGCTCCACTTCCACCTCTTCGTGACTATGCAGGATAGTGTTCTTGCACCCTCTTGGACAAAACTGGAGTGGAGCGACCGATTTACCTAGCTCCACACGAGTGGGTGAATTGATAAACGCACATAAAGTTGGTCAACAGTGGGATCTCGTCCTTCAGGTTATTGAACAGTAATGGTCGACTGGGACTGTGATATCCTTCTTTTCATGGTATCGGAAGCTAAGTCACCTTTGAATTCCAAGCTCATGTACAGTATTTTCTTGGGTACGGATGATAAGTCACTTTTCATAGGATGTGAATGTATATTGTTGTCTATAAAACGTGGTGGAAATCTATTTTCTATTAGGATTTCCCTCAAAAGATTTAACTCATCCTGCAGGTTCAGGGCTACATATGCGCCGAATGCGAGTGGCAAGCGACTGGACCAGGTTTCGTTTTCAACCGATGGGTACCCAGGTGTAGAAATATGTCAGTTGACCATTCCATGACAGCTTTCGATAAATCGATCCCTTCAGAGTCCCATCGATCCTCCTTGATAAATTCACATCGTGGAAGTGAAACCTAGACTCGTTCTCCATTGTGAGTGTGAATTTTTCCGCTGGATGGCAACCATTAAACGCATTTAATATATTATTCAAATTACAATCACTATTACAAATAATAAAGGTGTCATCTACATACCTTTTATACATTTGAAAGCTTTCGATTGTTGACTTCAACTGACCATATTCCAGACTGGCCATAAAACAGTCCACAAGGAGAGGATCCATGGGAGAACATATTGCAATACCATCCTTCTGTCTGTAGATCGTTTCATTGAAAGTAAACTGTACATTCAATGTACATCTCAAAAGTAGTTCTTTCAAATCTGTACTGGGTATCCTTCCCTATATTCAACGTGTTGTCTTCAATATATTTGCATATAAAACATATGGTTTCTGTTAGTGGAACGGTCGTAAATAGGGATTCTACATCCAAAGATAACATATGTTTATTCGAAGCATTTGTATCCTGTATGCATTCAACAAATTGGAAGGTGTCACATAGGGAATGATGAGATAGTTGTCCCCTGACGGGTTCGATGATTTCAGCTATCCACTTGTCTACTGGACGACAAGGGGATCCGGACATAATTTATATGACTGATTAACTGTATTTTTTATGATATACTGTTACACTAACATCTCATTAACTTGGATTTTATTCACATACTTGTTATGTTATTGATCTCGCTAGAAAGTCCCCTACAGCCCTACCATGGCCAGAGTAACATTCTTATTATAATTCTGCTTCTTATGCAAGTTATGTAAGTTTACTATTATCATTGTTATTATTTTAATATCATTATTATTATTCTCATCATCGATATTTTATTATCACTCTACTACCGCTTATGAATAACATACAGATTTTATATAAAAACACTTTGTCGTCTTACAACCAGCTCGTGTCCACTCTACACAATCTTATTGAATGGTTATTCCATCACACCTATTACGTCATATCAAATTCTGCCTCTTTTCAACTTCCAATTAGTCATCCCTTCTACGTTACGTAATGTTATTTCCGACGACAAATTTCACCAGTATCTGATTGGTTTTATGATTTCTTTGTTAAATGTAGCGACGATTGTACAGCTTATGAAAATGAATCGTCGAAAAGAAAATATTCTTCACTGTTTGCGTCTGTTTCCTGTAACAAAGAAATCATAAGACCAATCAGATAGTGGTAAAATTCGCCGAAATGTGTCTCTTCGCTGAATGTCTTTTCTTTTTCATATGACTCAATGGGGATTTTCAATCTACTCAGACGTTGCAAGGACCCAGTGACGGTGAAGGAGCTGGATGGTTTCCTGCGTTACTCTGTCAAGCTTGCGGTAGCGAAGACAAAGATTGATTTCTTAAGAGATTGTATAGATCGACATGAGTATCCAAAGATGTATTGGAAGTCACTCAGACGCAACCACATCCAACCGAATACCAGAACACTCAGACGACATACACGAAACAACATCGACTCCATTCAATCACGCGTCCCCGAGCTAGAGCGAAACGTCTACTCATGACCTCATGCAGTCGAAGACTTAGATCAAGAAACACGCCATTCCTTCGAAGAATATGTACAACAAGTCACTCAGAAAGCAGATCTTCTCAAAAGCCTAAAGCCTACAATTAATACCGAATCTCCGTTCCCAAACAATCCAGAAAAGTACGTATTCAATCTTTCAGACATCACACTGTCTACTACTCACCTAGAGGCACTATCTCTAAGTCCAAAATTCTGCGTAAAACCACCAAGTATTGACAAGCTACAATGCCAGGTTCAGTTCGAAAATCTAATAAACCAAACTTACGATCTCACACCTACATCAGACGAAAACCTACAACAACTCAAAGCATCAATCCTCGACTGTTGTCACAAGTTTATAAATACCAAACACAACGGAAGGTCCATCTTGACGAAGAGGCACCATAAGGAGCTGAAAGAACTTATGAAAAACGAAGAGATTATGATATTACGTCCTGATAAAGGCGGAGGAATCGTAATCATGAATCGCAAGAACTATATCAGTAAAATGCTGACTATACTATCCGATGAATGCAAATTCACAAACCCGTTCAACGAGAAAAACATGACTGAACAAACCGAACAAAAGCTAACGGACACCCTCCGTAAGTTAAAGACTGAATCTTTCATCAGCAACGAAACGTTCGAATCCCTTAGACCATCTGGCTCAAATATACCACGACTTTACGGACTCCCGAAAGTACACAAGAAGGGTATCCCTCTTCGACCGATCCTCGACATGACCAATTCACCCTATCACCGCACAGCTCAATGGTTAGCAGATCTACTTGAACCAATCAGAAAACAAGTTTCCTGCCACACAGTTCGAGATTCATTCGACTTTATCGACTCAATCGAAAACATCAACGTATCCAACAAGACAATGATTTCATTAGATGTCACATCACTATTCACAAACGTTCCACTGACTGAAACAATATGCTATATATGCGAACTTATTCACTCCAAAGGAATAAACATCGGTATACCCACCGAGCATCTTAAAGAACTCCTACTGAGGTGTACCCTGAATGTTCAATTCTCTTTCAACAACGAAATATATCGCCAAAAGGATGGTATAGCTATGAGCTCACCACTAGGCCCCTTGCTTGCAGATTTCTTCATGGCAAAACTCGAAAACACATGCCTGAAGAAAATGATCAATACCTTCGAAATCTATAAGAGATACGTCGACGACACCTTCATTATCGTCAACAACGAAGAAAATCTAGATGACATCTTGAAGTCGTTTAACAACTGCCACCCTGCAATTCAGTTCACGATGGAGAAAGAGTCCAACTCCACAATATCCTTTCTTGACGTCCAACTAACAAGAAGAGAACAGGATGGAACACTGAAAAGGTCTATCCACAGAAAATCGACGTGGAACGGACAGCTTACTAACTTTCACAGTTGGGTACCACTATACACCAAACGAAACCTGATCCGTTCACTCAGCTACAGAGTTCGCAGAATTTGCACCCCGGACACCATAGAAGATGAACTGGACAATCTCAAGAGAATCCTCGTCGAGAATTGCTATCCAGAAAGATTTATTGCAAAATCTATGAATCCTAGACCAGAAAAGCCGCCCATGCTTAGCGTCCCGAAAAAACTACTATACATGAACCTTCAATTCAACGGAGATTTATCTGCGGAAACACTAAAAAATCGACTGTCGCGCTCACTTAAGAAGACCTTCTTCGCAGCTGAACTACGACTAACCTTCTCCACAAAACCTATGATTCATGTGAACGTGAAGGATAAGCTACCGCTGCTGGCCTCATCAATGTGCATTTATCAATTCACCTGCTCGTGTGGAGCCAGGTATGTCGGCCGTACCCAGCGCTCGCTTTCCAAACGTATCACCGAGCACTTACCAACATGGTTTTACAAAGGAGAAAATCGATGCCCCCGCAGTTCCATCTTAGAACATCTGATAGAATCCGGACACCAAGCTACACCGCAAACAAACTTCAAAGTCGTCTACAGAGTAAGAAGTAGTCTCCCTAAAGGTGTACGAATCAGACTTCTTCAAACTGCAGAAGCAATGGCGATTCACTTGCTAAGTCCTGAACTCTGCATACAGAAGAAGTTCGTTCAATCACTACACTTACAATGGACGTAATCTATCTTATTAGCCGACAAGTAAATTCTACCTAATCTTTTCTTCTGTCTCTTCATTAGTATTATTTTGCCTTCTCAATTGTAATATTTTACATTTTCAACTTTCTTGTTCTCTACCCCCACCCGATTCAATTTCTACACCTCACTACCACTGTTACTGACTTGAACATCGCTCAGTTTCTAGTCATTTATGTTACGTCATCCAACTTATTTACTCAATTTCACTTCTACTTAATCTCTACCTGTAATTACCTCTGTTGCTATCCTGACCTAAGTTGTAACATTTTAGTCAATTATATTACGTCATCTAGCTTACTAACTCAATCTTACTTTAGTTGCTGTCTGATTAACTTTGTCTCTATACTACATCATTCTTGTATTAACTAATCAATTATCTAAACTTGACAAACCTCATGTACACACACACACACAAATAATTATATATAAATGCGATTGTACAGCTATGTGAATGAATTCGCCGAAAAGAGTCTCTTCGCTGAATGTCTTCTCTTTTTCATATGACTCAATGGGGATTTTCAATCTAGTGGTAAAATTACCAAAGGTTTCCATAGTAAAATACAGAACAATGGATTTTAATGCATAATTTTGCAGACAGATAGGTGGCTTTGCGATGGGATCGCCACTGGGTCGATTGCTGGCTGATTGATTCATGGCGAACCTTAAAATCTCTCAGCTTAGTCAAACAACCAGTCGCTTTGATATTTATAGAGCAGACGTAGACGACACTTTCGTTATCTGCGATAATAACGTAATTCTTGATGACGTCTTGTTTGCATTCACCAACTGCCATCCCTCTCTCTGTAATTCACCATAGGATAGGAGTCTGATCGAAGCATTCTCTTTCTTCATGTGTGCCTTAGTAGACGTAATGACGGATCTCACAGAAGATCCACCCACCGGAAACGTACATAGAATGGACAACTAATTAATTTAATAGTTTGAAATATTCCCATGTGATGAATTCAAAGTCAATCTGAACGAAGAATTTTCTTCTCAATAATTTCTCCTCTTCCGGTTCTTACAATTATACAATATAATAATTGTTGTCGTTAGAATAATGATGGCCAGTTATTCGGCGGATACATTTTCTACGTAGAATAACAGATTAGTTATGGGGTGTGAAAATAAATAGTCGTATTTGTGTGACAAACGGGCTCCGGGCTGAAATCGATTGCAGAACATTTCGGTGAAATTGGAGACAATGGTAGTGATTAGTCGTAATAGATTCAGAACAAAATATTTAGAGCGAACAATTGTTTTCAATAAATTTTTCTTCAGGCTCTACAATTATAAATCCATTAATTTAAGCATACAATAGCCAGTAAAGGCAAATTAGAATCATATCAGAAAGTGTATTGTGGAACAAGTATAAGATGGGGTGGGATGGAACAATAGTCAGTTAGTCTTTTAATATGCATGGTCAATGAGAACATGGGACAAAATGAGATGAAGTAATTTAATTTAGTGATGTTTATATATATATATATATGTTTCGAGAGTAAGTGTAATCAGGGTGTGTGAGACAATATGAAAATAAACCAACGCATGGAGCGGTCTAGACATTAGTTCAATGTTGAAAATTACGACAATAAGAATGATTGTAAAATAATAATGATGATATGGTGTAAAATTCCAAGCACTATTGGTGAATGATTGTCAAATAATAATAATGAATATAATGAAGTGGAATGAACAGGATTTTGTAAATACGATAGCAGGTTACAAAAGCCCTACTTAAACCTAAGGTAATAAAATCATAAGAAAGGTCATGAAATCATAAAAGTCGAAAATGAACGATTGTCAATGAAAGAGGAATAGAATAAGAAGAAAAGAAAATTGTGAAAGGAATTTATAGTGTTAATGGAGGATTTGTTGGCTTTATTGTAGGCCAATTTAAACGTAGTGGTTGAACATACTTCTTCTGTTTGCAAAAAGATGGTCTTCTGGTATTAATTGCCACCGCTTCAGCTACTGATAGAAGACGAAGTCGAGCTCCTCTAGATAAATTACTAGGAACGCCGTAAATAACTGAAAACGCCTGTTTAAGTTTTATCGGGTGTCCCGTATCTACCAAGTGGGCTAAGACTGCACTGTTTACACATTTGGTTACTCCTCTACTCAACCATACAGGTACATGTTCACACGCGCGCATGGATAAAACCCTCTGAGTACAGCCAATGTGACTAGCTCCACATGAGCAGTTGAATTAGTAGATACACATTGATGAGGCCATCTTTGGTAATTTATCCTTTATTTGCTGTGTGAGTACTGGTTTAGTTGAGAAGCTGAGTAACAGTTTACCTGAAGGAAACGTTCTATCTACTGTTCTATAATAGATTCGTCGACTGTGGGGTAGGAAAATTGACAAGTCAGTTCAAGGTTATAGAATGTGTCAGGTGAGTGGCTAGTACAAAGTGGTATGTATTAAAGAGGAGATAGTAATACTGCAATGAGAGGTTGATAATGAAATAACCAATGTGTGAAATGAGACAGGTGGAGACATATACTGAGAAAAGAGATAATATCCCTAATAATAAGTCCGGATATTATAAATGGAAAATTCGATAGCCGAAATTGGCCAATTGGTAACGATAACAAAACCAGGTGGAGATTGTTGGATTTAATAAGTGTGCAAAATGATAAAAACATAATGAAATTGCTTTTCACATTCTTGTTTATTTTGTCATTTCGTAGGATGAAGGGAGTGTTGCAACCAGGTCAAATTCTCTTTTAGTCCATCATTCATATTCAGACAATTTGCATTCCACTCAATATGAAGTGCTTCTGATATTAGACGTGCTTCGTTATTTCTGAAATTTTTCTGGATTATGATTTCAATGTTGTCAAAATCAATTTTGTGGCCTGGTTCTATAGCGCAGCGTGTAGACCTATGGCTGATTATTTTTCAAACTTTTCTAGTTCAACTGGATTTATTTCTCGGTGGCCGAGCAGATGCTATACGATGTGAATTTCTTCTGATTTTGGTTTCTCTCTTGTGATGTTTGTCCGATATATATCGCGTCACATTCAAAGCACTTCATATCAAGTGGAATCCAAATTGTCTGAATATGAATGACCTGGTTACAACACCCCCTTCATCCCATGAAGTGACAAAATCAAAACGAATGTGATAAGCGATTTCATTATGTAAACACCCATGCAGTTTTCACAATTTTACACACTTATCAAATCCAGCAATCTCCACCTGGTTTTGTTATCTTTACCATTTGGCCAACTTGACAACACAAAAATGACCCCATGCTGAGGAACAGTGATTAAGTTGCTGGATATAAGCTGAGTGGATTTTTTAAATTCTGTTTTAATAATACTTTGATAACGCTATTAACAGCATTAAGTAGCGAAATGTCAGTAAAAACAATATCGTTTCGTTTTTCATTCATTGGGAAATACAAAGAAAGAACCTTTATTATAATGAATATCATATACCCAATGCCCAAATTTCTTCAAACTGTTAAAAGTGAACTTGGTTTGGACATATTTATGACGAATAATAATTGTTATAATAAGCAACGAAAGAAAAAAATACTGTGGTGATTGACAATTTCTATCTCTGTATCGTTTAAATACTTACTGTTGTTTGTTAATATATTTATTATATGAATTGAAATATAATTCCACCGAATACAAATTCCTAAATTCATCCCTCTCTGTGCTGTAAGTTGTTTTCGTGTAATTCGGTCATTGCGAAATATTACTATTACAATTAATTATAGCATTTCGGCATCCCTATGAAATTAAATAATCTTGGAAAGTTTCCTATGAATGGTTCACTGCGGGAAATCGCCAATTATCTTGAATGCTTCGACGCATGGTGCATGTCGAAGAATGTTTGCGATGACAAAATTTCGGCTCATTTTATTACTCCTATTGGGCTAGATGCATACAGCCTAGTGAAAACTCTGTCATTTCCAGATAAACCAATTTCTCTGTCATATGATAAACTCCGTGAACTTCTAACACATCACTCCCACATAAAAACTTTCGAAACACGAGAGAGGGCTCAGTTCAACGAACTTGTTCGTGCTCCCAACCAGAAGATAAGAGACTTTATTCCTCAGCTTCAGACACAAGCTTCAAAGTGCAACTTTGGAGATCATCGCCATACTACATTACATGATCGTCTAATTGATGGGACCAATATTCCGAAGTACGAGAAAGAGTTGATTCAGATTCCTTCCTGCACCTTCCAAACTACTAGGGAATTATGTACTACATATGAAGATGTCAACAGTGAATACCCAGCTCCCACTACGTCAGTTTCTGATGTCATGCTGTCCAAAGCTGATAATACAGGTGTTCGTAAAAGGAAATCAAAACTGCCATTTACGTGTCATGGAATGCAGAGAGAGCAAAACATCAAACCGTGATTTTCCTGTGGAAAGATTCATCTACGAAGGACTTACCGTTTTCGGGATGCTACGTGCTGTGGAGTACGTAACGATATGATTGTACACCTTTTGTTAGATGTTGAAATTATAGTCATCGTACATGATTTTTGTTTAAAACGATTGATGTTAAGATATATATATATATATTTGATCGAAGGTTATCTAGTTCACTATCGATTGTCTTTGCAGAGCAGATTTTGCGAATTCTGGAGCATAAGGAATGAATAAGATTTCTCTTTCTCCCTAATGGTATCCAACTGTTGAAGTTAGTGTACTGCCCAGTGAATGTTGGCTTTTGGTAAATCGACCTTAACAGCGTGCCATTCTCTCTTCTATCTAGCTTAACACCAAGGAAGTGAAATGAGGAATTCGACTCTTCTTCGACCGTGAAAAGCAAAGATGGGTGAGAACCATTAAATATTCCAAGAAGTCCGGCAGTTAATTTGTAGGGGACTGTCAACAGAACTCAATAACATAACAAATATGCGAATAAAAATACAAGTCAATGAGATGATAGTGTAACAATATATTATCAAAAATGCAGTAATGAGTTATGTTAAAAAAAAGGTTACTTGGATATCTTGTTAAAGTCCACTATTATATATATATATATATATATATAATTCGATTCGAAATCCAATATATACTGTTGGTAGCTTCGCCTCCTCACTGGCCCTTCCTGTCTACTTGCTCCACTCATACCGTGTTGTATACTTTAGATTTATAGCAGGAATCTATTATCCTTATCCGAAGACAACTCTACAACTGACACACAGCTTCTACCAGTAGACACAATTCCAACAGTGAACACTTCTGTGGATTATATTAACAATTTGTAGTAGTGGACTTTAACAAGATATCCAAGTAACCTTTTTTTTAACATAACTCATTACTGCATTTTTGATAATATATTGTTACACTATCATCTCATTGACTTGTATTTTTATTCGCATATTTGTTATGTTATTGAGTTCTGTTGACAGTCCCCTACAAATTAACTGCCGGACTTCTTGGAATATTTAATGGTTCTCACCCATCTTTGCTTTTCACGGTCGAAGAAGAGTCGAATTCCTCATTTCACTTCCTTGGTGTTAAGCTAGATAGAAGAGAGAATGGCACGCTGTTAAGGTCGATTTACCAAAAGCCAACATTCACTGGGCAGTACACTAACTTCAACAGTTGGATACCATTAGGGAGAAAGAGAAATCTTATTCATTCCTTATGCTCCAGAATTCGTAAAATCTGCTCTGCAAAGACAATCGATAGTGAACTAGATAACCTTCGATCAAATCTCCTTAACAATGGTTATCCTACAAGGTTTATCGAACGTAACATCAAGAAAGAATCCGCCTCTAGACAAATCACAATGCCAAAGAAAAAACTGTTCATGAGTCTGGCATTCAAAGGTGACACCATTTCGGAATTGATTAAAAATCGTTTATCTAAATGTATTAAACGCACTTTTCCTGCAGCTGACTTACAACTAGTTTTTACCAGCCGAAATATGATTAGACAATGCATCAAGGATAGATTACCGCTTTTGTCCACATCTATGTGTATTTACTCTTTTACCTGCTCTTGTGGAGCTGTTTATATTGGACGTTGTAAGCGTAATCTCCGAAAACGTGGAACTGAACACTATCCAGTCTGGTTAATGAACGGTGAACGTAGAACTGCGAAGTCGTCTATCTGTGATCACCTGTTAGAGTCAGGTCATTTAGCCCCACGTGATTCATCTTTCAAAGTTATCTACATGGCAAAATCGAATCAATCCAAAAGTTTACGTTTTCTTCACTTATGCATAGCCGAAGCTTTAGCTATACATGAACAGAAACCTAAATTGTGTTCAAAAACGTTTTGTCAAACCCCTTTCTTTACCTTGGTCGTAGTAATGTTCTTTCTAGTTTTTACTTTATTTTACCAATTGAATTCTTTCCACTTCACTTCACATCTTCATTCTTATCGTCATCGTACTCTTAATTTTTTAAAATTTTTAGACAACACTTGACATTTTAAAAACATTTTTGATTTCAATTCACTTATAAAACAATCTTTAATAATTTTGTAATTTATCCACTTCAACTCTACCCCTTATAACATTTTAATTATAGTTATTCTTATCATATATATATGTATATTGACTGAGCAATTATTTAGTGCCACTTAATAACCTTTTTTCTGTAATATAAATACGACTGTACAGCTTGAAAATGAAGTCGTTGAAAAGAAATTTCTTCGCTGAACAAAAAACTGTGCTTTTACTAAAGAATAATGATAGCCAGTTAAGCGGCGGATACATATTCTACGGAGAATAACACATAATTATGGGGTGTGAAAATAAATAGTCGTATTTGTGTGACAAACGTGCTCCGGGCTGAAATCGATTGCAAGACATTTCGGTGAAATGGGAGACAATGGTAGTGATTAGTCTTAATAGATTCGTCGACTGTGGGGTAGGAAAATTGACAAGTCAGTTCAAGGTTATAGAATGTGTCAGGTGAGTGGCTAGTACAAAGTGGTATGTATTAAAGAGGAGATAGTAATACTGCAATGAGAGGTTGATAATGAAATAACCAATGTGTGAAATGAGACAGGTGGAGACATATATTGAGAAAAGAGATAATATCCCTAATAATAAGTTCAGATAGTATAAATGGAAAATTCGATAATATTGAGAGAATTTTGCATGAAGGGCAGAAATTATGACGAATAATAATAAGAACACAATATTCAGCGAAGAGACTCTTTTCAACGAATTTATTATCAAGCTGTACAATCGTATATATATGGTATTTTTAAAGAAATTATATCCGGTGAGGGAATTAGGTCAAAGGTGTAAATACATAAAATAATAATAGTATGAAATGCAGTTAAAATATTTGTGATTTATAATCATAGTTTAAGGTCAAGTGGCACAATAATTAATGTCGTATATAGAATAGTACATAAGGTGTATCGATTCAATATTGTAAAAAATATAAAAATTAATAATTTTAGGTTTAAAATGTCAAGTAGGTCAAGTGAACAAGATTCAGAGTGGGAATAGTAATCATGATAATGATAATAATATTAATAATAATAATAGTAATAAGGGAAGAGTACATAGAATAACTAAATAAACAAAATAAATAAATGTCTATCCCTCTACGGCCAAGGCAGAAGTAGGGATTGTACATACTTCTTTTGTACACAAAGGTCTGGCTTAAAGTCATGAATTGCCAAGGCCACTCTGAATCTTGTTCACTTGACCTACTTGACATTTTAAACCTAAAATTATTAATTTTCATATTTTTATATTTTTTACAATATTGAATCGATACACCTTATGTACTATTCTATATACGACATTAATTATTGTGCCACTTGACCTTAAACTATGATTATAAATCACAAATATTTTAACTGCATTTCATACTATTATTATTTTATGTATTTACACCTTTGACCTAATTCCCTCACCGGATATAATTTCTTTAAAAATACCATATATATACGATTGTACAGCTTGATAATAAATTCGTTGAAAAGAGTCTCTTCGCTGAATATTGTGTTCTTAATGCTACAATGGGAATTATTAAATTATTGAGAATAATAATAAGCAATAAAGATAAAAATAACGAAGAGGGTTAAGGGGAAGAAGCACTCTTGGTCACGTTTGGAACAGTGTCTGGACGTGTTCTTTTTGGACATAAATTTCCAGTTTATTAGATCCTATTGCAGCAGCTTTAGCTATGTGTAGCAGACGTAAGCGAACTGTACGTGATAACGACTTTGGAATTCGGTATATAACCCTGAAAACTGTGTTGACGTCGATGATATGTCTACGGGTTCAAGAACATTTACCACCATGGTTCAGCAGGTACCTCTCCCTCATTACAACGACTATCACTTTTATTATTATCATTCCTATGCTCACTTTGAACTGTTTCTCCATTATCAAATTTCACACCATGTCATCTAATGCTTTATATTTGCCTACGAACCCTACAATTATACACCCCTCTCCCAACACCTAGACATCTTATAAGTTGTTCTATATATAACATTAATTCTTTTGCTACTTTACATTTAACTATGATTAGAATCACAAACATTTTAATTCCATTTCATACTATTGTTATTATTATGATTTTATGTATTCACAACTTCAACTCAATCCCCTCAACAGATATAATTTCCAAAAAACCCATATACATACTATTGTACAGCTCTATGATAAATTCGTTGAAGAGTCTGTGTTGGTAGACAATTCCCCAGAATTATTAGCCACAGCATTCATCAATGAACATTGGATGCTGACCTTCACTGTTTTAGTTGATCTGTCTAGTTGAAGATTTACCGCCAAGCATCCACGCCATTCGGCATGCCGTCATGTTACATTCGTTCTTTCATGAACGATTCTTAGCTAGTTAAGCAATCATCTCGCAATCCGATTTCGTCCCGAAATATAATTCGTAATTAAGACGATCAATTCTAGTATTTCGCTTTGTCTTTGGTCTACACGGAATGAATACTGTAGAAGTTGTGGGTATTAGATCTTGCGTTATAATAAATCGTACTATCCGTGAACGTCAACACCCTCAGCCTCTAAATTTCTCTTCGATGGATATTGTGTCCTTTATGTTAAAACGGGAATTACTGAATTATTTAGTTAGATCTTCTCAGGGATCACTCCAGATTATATAACTTGAAAATAATCCAACCATGATAGGTTGCCAGTAGTAGCAGTAGTCGCCGTTGTTGTAGTAGATAAAGGTGAAGTAGAACAGATTAGTCAGATCAGGTGGTGCTAGATTGTAAGGGAAGTAGTTGAACTGAATTTTAATGAACATGGACTAAGAATGAAAAAAACTGTTTATAAAATAAATGGTGATGAAGGGATTAAAACTGTATAAGACTGGTGATGTAATTAATTTGTTATATCTTAGCTGTGCATCGGGGATGTAACAACCGAACACTCACCAAACATGCCTCAGCTGGTCCAGAGTTCGATTCCTGGCCGACTAACTCCTAAACGGCGCCTAGTTGGTAGTAAGCCCAGTAAGGAGGGGAGGTTGGGTGTGAGGGTAGCGACCCCTTCCCCTATAAACAAAACCACTCTTACTAAAATTCCAAAGGTCAAGTTTGAAGCCCTCTGTTCCACCAGGAAGGTGAACTCTTTCTGAATGAATAACTCAGGCTTTTCAGTATTAATGTATCTACTGGATGTGTCACGGTATTATTGCTTACTGGATGACGTTTAGAGCTCAATTTATTCTTCATAATTATATCACTTGTTAACTACAAAACTCCGAAACTTGATTTTCATAGTTCTCGTTCAACTTTCACACTTGTTAATAGTGTAGTACAAATTTCCATGCGTCCGGGCAGATATTGACTCATTCCTGTTGCATGTGTTCTTATTTAATTCAAGCCTCGTTGGGAACATCATTACTCACTGCGGAATGCAGGCACATCCATATGACGAGTCCAATTGACGAAATGCGCATCCTGGCTCCCTGTAGTATAGATAAAGTTTGAGTCCATTATTTCGAATGCCAATAGGTGAATAAGAAGAGCATTCGAAAGATTAGATGGGGAGTGATAAATCACCTTGGATGCTTCCGCCTTGTCTAATGAGTGGCCGCTATCAAATAAATAGGACTTAGTCATTATGGAAGATATCCTGTGACACGTTAGCTAAACTATCTAGTAGTACGCCCAATATAATTTCCTTCACAGAAGTAGTTGGATTGTTGAATACGCGTAAACAGCGTGAAACTAGCTAGCTTATTGTCAGTAAGAACCATAATAAATCGTCGACTAGAAAATAAAAGATAAATGGTCACCACATGTCCTTCCACTCCGTTACTTCTGTCGCCACATACCTAGCTACACTTCTCCATAAGTGTTAGAATCTAAATATGAAAAGTGGTAATCACAAAACAGTCGAACAGTTAATTCAAGACAAAGAAAACAGATGCTCATCGGTGTAAACTGATGTGATTCAGGTCAGTGCGCATGAAGATATAGAAGAGACTAGCTACTGGCCGTATTGCGATAGGTGGTTACCTGGGTTCTAGTGAGGATTCAATGCTACTGTATGGATCAGAGACTTGGCGCGTCACATAGGGAACCTCAAATAAACTGCAGACCTTCACCAACAGCTGTCTTCGCTCAATACTCAATATGAGATGGTCATTATAGGTCAGCAACAGGGATCTCTGGGAGCGAACCAATCAGGAACCGATTGTGCAACAAACAAGCAGGAAGAAATGGAGGTGGATTGGACATACTGTGAGGAAACCATCATGTGACATCACAAGACAGGCCCTTCGAGTGGAACCCGAGAAGGAAGCAGCGAGTTGGTCGTCAGTGCGAGGGTGACATGGAGGAGATCATGTGAAGAGGATATAAAAGCATGTGGGCAGACTTGGAGCCGGGAGAAAACGTTGGCGGAGAAGCGAACGCAATGGAGACGTGCGGCTGAAGGCCTATGTTCCTCTAGGAATTAAAGGAAACAATAAATAATAGTAAATAGTGAGAAATCGTAACCAGTACGGTACAACCAGTCAGGTGTGAGCACAAATACTCGCCACCGATGACATTGACTAGTGGTCAAGCAGTATCGTGAATTGGCAGAAATTGGAATTAATCGGCCTTTGGATTAGGTCCTAGTGGCTTAATGGTCTACGAACTCGCCTTGTAACCAGAAGGTACTGGGTTAGAACCCTGGCAGGTGGGTGCGTACTGTGAACAGTCTCAGGTACTAGGACGAAACAGCTGTCTAGTATTTCCAGGTTTCCCAATAGTTCCATCACCGATGTCAGCTCATAATGAAATCCTGTAACCAGTTAATTCCCTGCAAACCAACAATTGAAAATAGAAGAGAGCTAAGAAGTATGGAAAGGTTGCATGCTTCCATTTTCCTGTTTCACACGAAAATAAAGCCTAAACATATCTGGATAACAACGGTCTATAATATTTCACCACACATTACCAAAACTCCCATACCATCTCTATATCTGTTGTTTTCTAGACCTCAACCATGAATTCAACATAACTTAGAATAATAGAATATAAACTGAGGTTTTTCTCCACTTCAGCTACTGGAATATCAGACGGAGTCCTGACAGTGTTTCAGAGGCCGTGTACCAGATGAAACTTTTAAATTGATTCTATATCAGCTTTGTGCCATGTGGTCTACCAGAGTTGATTCCTTACTGCACAATTTGTTTGGTTAGAGAAACACTCAAGAAAGACTAGTCTCTTATTGTAGCTTGCAAAAGTCCGTCACCCACTGTTGTTATTTAAAGTATTAATCAGCGCATATGATTGATGTCATCGGCTGTTTCTGAGTATTATCTCGCCAGTTAAACAACGTACAGGAAGACTAAATCAATCCCGGCGAGGACAATCTGACATTACATACGGAAGGTTTTAGAGAAATTAAAGCACTTGGTACTTAAAACCGGCTTCCCTACTACCAGGATGTTCAATTTTAAGACAAAATTCCGTCTACAGAGTCTAGTCCTACAACACTTAGAACCTCAATCTTTCAGCTCCCATAATTCTTCTGTTTGGATTCCATATCAGTTAGTCTATAATTGCTGATTTCGGGGAAGTAGGACTACATGATGATTGTAACTCACAGAGAAGTGATATAGATAATAAATCAAGCATGAAATACCTTGGAATAGTTCTATCCTCTCACCACCTCTCTTGGTCTTTTCACATCCTATTTATTTCTAAGAAAATGCTCCATCTAACCTTGTACTTTGAAAAAGTCAGGACAATCTTGAATTACTCAATCTTGACTTTTACAATTTGTTAACTCTTGCATCTTACCTATTGTTCTTCATTGCTCCTCCTACCTGAGTCTTTCCTGGACTGATCAAAAAGACTGTGTAGTATTGCTAAGGGTGTTAACTGCCGTCAGTAGGGTGAGTTGTGTAGCACTAGTAAGTTAGCTCGTTACTATCATAGTCGACAGACACCTAAACCAATGTGAGAAATGGTCTGAATCTATGTTGTCAGTCTCACAGCACCCTGTCCATTCACAACTCTTTCCTTGCATCTCATCAGGTAGAACTGGATTATATGCTCGTACAACCAAGTACAAAAACTCAACGTTACCCTATTTGGCCCGCGTCCTACCTAACAAAGATAGTGCTTAGACAGAAGATTACGACTTGTTGTGTAATTAGCATAGGAGAAAAACGACTCAATTATTCTTCCATATTTGTAAAAACAAATTCCACGTTGATTCTTCAGTCAAACAATCTGATAACTATATATTCAGGCATTAAACGTTTTAATCGAACAAGTAACTGAATCAGTATGCTATACAACACACAGATCGCTCTGTTAGCCACACACACGTCCTGCTGAAGTTCAAAATTCCGACTAGAAACAATCAGGTAACTTTCAGATGTCCTTATCAAGCAAATTGATTACCACTCGATTCCTCCTGTTTTCAACATAGATTCTAAGTGATATTAGTACTATTAATGGTCTAGAATTCGCAATAATCATATTATGCTAGGGAAGATTCTATGATGAGTCTTACAGTGATGTATCAACCCACGAAGTCAACTTTCAACAATGGCATGAATTAAATGTAACCAAATAAATGTTGGCTATAAAGCTTTACAAAAACTCCCATTTTGTCATTCACCCTTACACTATAAAAAGAATGTATCCAATATAAGCGGTGTCACGATATTATGGCGTTTTGTGGTCTAAACTTGATGGAGTCATTCTGAGCGATATGAAGCCGCAAGATCCTCGAATCAAACCATTTCTGCTCCCAAGTGGATATGACTTACTTTCTTGGTTTGTTGGTTCGTGACTACATAATAAAGAAGGCATATACAAGTAGGCAGTAATCTTTACCTGTAGTAGTGAAAGGCGGCTTGAGTGAGTTCGAATATGCCTCAATTTCGAAACCTAATCACACTAATAATCAGCACAAAAATTATTCATTGCTCGCTCCAATAAATAATGCACGTTTGACGAATTGAACCCCTGGATGGACTTTAAATTATTTGGGATATAGTCGTTTAAAAATTCAAAAAGAAGGAAATCAAATTGTTAAAAATATTTTATTTATCTGTAAAAGTGAAATATGTATATGCACATCTCAGAAATAGAACTCCTGACAACCACCTCTTAAAAATGCCAAAACATTGACTGCATCATCCTCCCATGGTTTGACATTTTGTGCAAGTAGATCATCAACTTCACTTGGAGTGAATCCCCAGGCTAAATCTTCCTCTGAATATCTGGAGCGTCTATTAAGAAAACTATAGTCTAAGCGCTGTGCTACAAAACGAGGTGAACTACGCCCACCATTTCTACTATTTGGATTTCCACCACCACCGCCGCCACTACGACCAGCACCACCACGACGTCGATGTCTGCGTCTAGAACTAGTAGATTTTGGTTTCTCACCCTCAGGCTTTTTTTCCTCTTCTTTTGCTTCTTCAACTTTTTCTTCAACCTTCAGATTGTTTGAATTACACGGTTTTTGAGAATCAGATTCTCTTAGATTTGGATCAAAATTTTCTTTATCACCTGAGTGTTCTTGTTTGCAATTAGTTGTTTGACTACATTTCGGTTCATCATTCGAACAACAGTCATGCTTCACAATTATCTCTGTGATTTTATCTCCGTTCACTTTCTGTGACGTCTTTATGTCTTTGGAATTTTTCGCATGTCTAACTCCATGTCTCTTACAAGTAGGTTTTTTAATTCGAATAATACGTGTTTTAGGAGCATCGACTGGCAGTGGTGGTTGTTCTACGACGTTAGCCAGATGACCAAAGTTGAATTCTTTATTCGCTTCACTGACTAAGTTCATATTCAATCGTTCTAGTTTTACCAAGATCTCATCTCGCATTTTATCGAAACGTTTCAGTTGTGATTTATGATGTCGGATAAGAGCTACTGCATAGCGTAGAACCGCCAAACGATCAGTTTGACTATCATCATCACTACAACTACTATCAAAGCTATCCATATCTAAAAGAGAAAGAGGAAATTATAGAGCGAAATATACAGCGAACATATATATATATATATACCAGGTTAATAAATTAATCTTTAACTTTTGAATTTCTCAATATACCTATGTAGAAGAAAATGGAGATAGATTGGGCATATGCTGAGAATACTGTCGAAAGACATCGCGCTCAATGCAGGCTATCGGTCGAGTAGAGGCCGCATGGGAAACGACAGGTGGGGCGTGCTCGCGTGCCTCACCCGACGGACATTACTAGCTGATATAGGTGCAGGTTGGAAAAGAGTAAGTGGTGGCCAAACAAAAACATGACATCAATCCATAAAATCCCTGACAGTTAAACTGAGTCAGGTAGGGAGATGCAGACTTCCGGGTTGGGGCCCTCGGGACTCTAAGAATCAATGGCTGGAGACAATAGGTGACATGGCTCAAAATCGTCGTCAATGGCTTACGCAGATGTATTCAGTCTCTGTATTCTTTCATATTCCTTTCTATCATTACTCATTCTGTTTCACTCTTATCCTGGTCAAAACTCTATTGATTCTCTCCACGCATTTTCTTGTCTACCTTTGTATGCTCTTTGGGAACGTGGCAGCTCAAACTGCTGAACTTCGGTGCCAAGTTTTATGTTGCATCCAGCCAGCCAGCCAGCCCGCATGACATGGAGATGAGGGACCACAGGAAAACGTGGGGCTATCTTCGTTAGTTGCCAGTTTCATGCTGCTAATGCATTCTGACCGGCAGCTATTGATAAAGGTCGGCAAACTGTTGGAAATCCTTTTCGTGATACGCTGGCCAAGTTTCTGACCCGTACAAAAGAACTGACTGACTTCACATTTGTGTTGAAAATCCGAATCTTGTTCTTTATGATGGCTGAGTGCAGTGCAGAAGATTTCCAAACTGGTTTTACGTTCATGAAGGCGTATCCTGCCTTTCCGATTCTGCCCAGCTTTGATATCCGTTCCGCCAGTGGTTGAAACTAAGATTCCTAGATAGATGAAAGAAGTAACCTCTGGCAAATTTCGCCCATTGATGGTGATTGGTGCTGGTTGTTGCTGTTGTTGGTTGGTTATCTTCATCACCTACGTTTCCACCTTCTCTATGCTCACCTGGAGTCCTGTTTCTGCTGCCTGCTTCATCACTCAGTTTGTTGGTTTTCTCCTTCAAGTTTTCGAGTTTGTGTGACATTAAACATAAATCATACACGCACTAAATCCAGATCTCTTGGAGTCTTCTTACCGGTCGAACGTATTTCCGCATTCTCACACCCTAGTTTCCCTCATAATGCAGTCCACCGCAATTAAGAATACAATCGGTGACAGGAAGCAGTTTTCTCTTACTGATGCAATCACTTCAAAGACTCCGTAGTTTTCTTTTGTGGATCACCTGCTAAAATGTCTGCAATGGACCCAAATATAAATCTGGCTGGGTATATCAAGCCCTACAACAACCAGTTCAAAAGCCCGGAAAGCGGCCCTACAATACGAGCAAGATGGGGAAGTTCAATGTATGGAATAGGAGAAACATTAGTCTCGAACGTCTCCTTTCCCTATTCTCCAGTTTCGTCTTGATGATTTTCCCGTGATTCTTCATCGAAACCGAAGCATTTGAACACAAAGATAATAGCATAAGACATGTTGCTAGTCACTTTATGTGTATTATGATTAATATATCCGAAATGCACTCCACTCAATGAAATAGATATTCAAACACCTACCTCAGATCAGTCTTTTACGAAATTAGCGCCTTCACGTTGCCCTACGATTTTGCGCAGGTCCAATATCCAATATGCGGTATTCGTTTTTAAGAAACAGTGTACTCTTAAGTGAAAGGAAAGTTCCTGGTCTTCGGTAAGGTTCTGAATAGTCTGTCTAGCCGTTTGACTGTCATTTTGTCTGACTAGATGGGTAGTGGTGCTTTGATTAGTTAAATAAGGTCTGAAGAATGTGGTGTGTTATGATTAGTTGCTGGTGCTGCTGCACCGAGTGGAGTTAATTCTTTCACCAGTAAGTGATCTGGTTTCGTCAGATGTGTGGATAGTAATAAAAACAGATATAATTAGTACAGATTATGAAAACTGAAGGAGAAAAGATGAAAAGACAGATAAATATTATATTATTATTGTTCCCTTGGGTTCCTAGTGGAACATAGGGCATCAACTACACGTCTCTACTTGTTTCTGTATTCTGCTGTCCTCTTCACCTGGATCCATGTTAGTCCATACTGTTTCAACTCCTCTTCACACCATCTCCTCCATGTCACCCTTGGACGTCCCACTCGCCGCTTCCCTTTCGGGTTCCACTCGAGCTATGGCCTGACGCGCGATGTCATCCAGCGGCCTCCTCAGCGAGTGTCTAATCCATCTCCACTTTCTCCTGCATATTTGTTGAGCGATTGGTTCTTCCTTTGTTTGTTGCCATAGTTTCTTGTTGGTGATTCTTTCCGGCCATTTGATCTTCAGTATAGAACGAAGACAGCTGTTGATAAAAGTCTGCGACAGGCTGCTGGGAATGTTCTTTGTGACACACTGGCCAAGTTTCTGATCCATCCGTATAGAAGAACTAACTGACTTGACGTCGTTTGTATTGAAAATCCGAATCACTTTGTTGTTGACGCAGGCTGAGTTGAGTGACGAAGATTTCCAGATTGGTTTCAGGTTGATGAATGTGTTTCTCGCCTTCCCGATTCTCGATTTGACATCCTCGTCCGTTCCTCCTGTAGTTGAGACAATGCTCCTTAGATAAGTGAAAGAAGTAACCTCTTTCAAATCCCTCCCGTTGATGGTGATTTGGTGCTGGATGTTGCTGTTGGTGGTGGTGGTATTTAGTTATTTTCATAACCTCCATGTTGTCTATGTTCACCTGGAGTCCTGTCTTCACTGCCTGCTTCTACAACCAGTTTGTCGGTTTTCGCTTGTAAGTCTTCGATTTTGTGTGGCATCAAACATAAATCATCCACGCGCGAAATCGAGATCTTCTAGGTTCTTCACGTCGGTCCAGGATATCCCTGTCTTCTCGTTTCCCACTGTCTGACGCATAATCCAGTCCACCACAATTAGGAATATCATTGGTGATAATAAGCACCCTTGTCTGACTCCTGTGTTTACTGCAAACGCCTCACTGAGTTTTCCGTTGTGGATCACTTGACATGTGCCGTTGTCGTACAGCTGTTGAATAAGGTTGATGAATATTTGGGGTACGCCGTAGTATTCGAGTAGTTTCCAAATTACTTCGCGGTCAACGCTGCGCTGTCGAAAGCCTTCTCAAAGTCTATAAAGTTGAGGTAGAGATTTGATTGCCATTCCATGCTTTGTTCGATGATGATGCGTAGAATTACAATTTGGTCAGAACATGATTTGCCTTTCCTGAATCCAGCTTGTTCTGGTCGGAGTTCTGTATCCAGTGTGTCCTTTATTCTCTCCAGGATGATGCGACTCAGGATTTTACTTGGCGTCGACAGGAGCATGATTCCTTGCCAGTTCTTGCAGAGTCCTAGGTCGCCCTTCTTTGGTAGTTTCACCAGGTAACCTTTCCTCCAGTCAGTAGGCACATTTCCCTCCTTCCAGACCTTCTGCAATAATGGAGTCAGCATATCTGCTGTCGTCTCTGGGTTGGCTTTCAGTGCTTCCGGGGGTATTCCATCTGGTCCAGCTGCTTTTCCAGCTTTCAGAAGCTTGATTGCATTCATGACTTCAGCTTTCGTCGG
>OX235271.1:188763292-188779293 GCA_944472155.2 Trichobilharzia szidati | reverse complement strand
GGCCAGTGTCTATATCCCATTCGGGTGTGTGCTGGATGGTGGGGAGGCTCAGTGTGGCTGCAGGCAAGTTAAATTGTTCCTCAAAGTGTTCTTTCCAGCGTTCAAAGCGTCTATCCTGAGAGCTAATAAAGGAGCCATTTTTCTCAGAAATGGTCTCACATTTTCCTCTAAACGTCTCTACACCTGTGAAACATGGTTGTTGAAATTCGCTAGCATAATAATTCAGTAGAAGCATTAGTTCCCGGCATATCAAGTCGTTGGTTCACTGTAACATGCAAGCCTGACCAGCACTTTAATGTCGGGAAGTGTCAGTAGCATAGATATGTATGTTATTCTGTTGGTGAACGAGACATGTATGTGTCTAGCGGCATTGCACATTTCTAATATTGAAAAATTATCGTATACTTTTCAAGTCGTGGGAAATAGGTTAGAGCACGTGTGTACAGCTTTGACTTCCATTTTCGTGATGTGAGGGATGATTTGGATAAGCTGTTAGGTGTCAATCGATATCGTGTTTTCGATTTTTCAGTTTGGCTCCATTATGGATAAGATTTTATTTTGATAAATCACACATTGTTACACAACAATATTAACTGATGACGTTTCCAGCACAAATTATTGCTCATAATCATATCAAGTTACTCACACAACTCTTATCCATAATGGAGTTACACTCTACCACAGTGCTCAAGTTTTATACTTCGATTCTCAGTTTGACGTCTATAAATTCCAGTAATGCGTACATTTTCTCGCTTCCTGGCTCTGTGAACTTCTTTTTGACAGTGATTTGTAATTTTCGTTTTATGTCTGACAACTGTATTTTCCAGAAAGTTCACCTCCCTGTATATTATGAGTTTATCAACCGATCTAAAAAGTGTGAAAAGCCTAGACTAGTGTGTTGAAGAGTTTATTTATGAAAAAAACGTGAGTCTAATTAACAAAGCATAAAAAATAAGAACTGTCAGACACGATATAAAGAGCATGATCTATCAATCGCAGCCTAATCTGTTGCTTGAAGTCGATCACAGCCATGCCATTGTGAGAGTAAACCATCTTCATTTGGCTGACGATTTCTAAAACAGAGATGGCAAGAATCGATTTCATTAACGTTCAGCATCAAACACAATTAATATCACTTTGTCAGAGATTAGAATATTAGAAATCAATGTGATGAAAAACGAATGATCGTAGATAACGAATACAAATAGCTTAATGCTCCATCCTGTATGGTGATAATTTATAAGTTTGCATCTAGCAATATGACAGGAGGTTGATCATTGCTTGGAAAGCATTTACACAGCTGGACAGATTCACAGCAGGGACAATATTGAGGTTAAACTGAAAACTAGGTGGTGAGAAGGGTAGGTTAGTCGGTGAGTTTGAGGACCTGGACTGACTGATGATTGGATTATTTGTTACATATTCTGATACAGTATACCTGAGCGAGTGATTTTAAAGTAAGGTGGACTTATGAGAAAGCTGAGAACACCAGACCAAATCATGGGTTACAAGAAGCCAAAGAAGTGCAGAGAAGTGCAATTTGCTGGGATATAAAATTTAATGCAGACACTCAGACTTATGCTTGGTGGGTGGGTGGTTTGTTCTCTTTATTATGAACCCAAATGTTCCACCGTCTACAACAGTCCGAGGGAATTATGCTGCATTTCAATGCATTAAACATTGTCTTATTTGATCTCGTCTGTATTTCGTCACTACAGTTTCGAAACATGCATGCGATTCTCAGGTCTATCGTCGTTGCTTCATTTGTCGTTTGAAACAGCCTCACGATCTTGACTGCTGATCAGTAGCTGTAGACCACTGTAGCTACTTCTCGTAATGCACTCCGTAATGCTTCAGCACTGTCTTCAGAAAAATTAATATAGTTTTGTTCTCATTAGAAGTTTCTGTTATTAAGCCTTATATATCTCTTATAAGTCTTATATATCTCGTCTAGTCACACAACATCGTTCTCAGTAATTTCATTCAGTCATTTTCCACTTCTCAACATTTTTAGGGCCCACCGTAAGTTTTCTGCCTGCATACATCAGTCTAGATGACACTGCACACCTCTACTGGGCTCGGGGAACCCTTGGATTCTGCTTATCATTAACTGTCTTCACCACTATTTCTGCAACGTTAGGTCCCCTGCTTCCAAAACACAAACATGATAATTTCATGAGATATCTGAAAATGTTGCGCCTTTGGTGTGTTAATTCGGTTTCACCTTCATTCAGATGCACGCACAGATGTGCATAAAATAACACATGGATGTTACGAAAGGATCAGAGGTCTTTAACCGGTTGTCTGCACCCAAATCTTGTAGCCTAGCGGTCTGTTTCAGTTCAATGTCAGCTTCATATAAGTAGTTATCATGTAAAACAATATCTTCCATTTTGCTTGAGGTTAATGCTGGTCGGAAATTAGTAATTATCTAGACTAAATTCTTAGACATAATAACCGTGGTTAGGGTTATTTCATTGACACTTGAGACCGTGGATAACTTCAATATGTTCCTCCGACAAGCTCAGTCTCCTTACTGAACACAAAAGCCACTTGCGAAGATCACTTTTGAGCGTCTCACTTTTTGTAGTTCGGGATAGAAACACTCAGACTCCTCGTTTCGTGAGCGAGGATTACAAAAAGGCATCAAAGATCATCACAGCCTTCGCCTATTTTCTCGAAACCGCTTAGCTGCTGATGATTATCTGTGGGAATACAAATAGATCTCAAGACTTTTCGCCGACAACTTCTAGAAGACTACAAAAAGAAATTATCGATAGCTGCTGCATGAATTTTGTAGACCGGGACTGTTGTACAGTTCACGTGGAATCGAAAATCCCGCTTGAGTCTTGTATGCATTTCGTAAAGATTCAAATGCATTTAAGGCGCAGAATAAAAGTACCTAATGCTTCACCCAATGGAGCTCCAATGTGGATTTTGCAGCCGGGATTTGAACAACCAGGTATTCTGTTGTCGTTTAATGGGTACAGAACAAAGATACGAGGGAAAGGCTGAGAAATGGACAGAAGGACTTCCTATGAAGTAAGAAGTTCCATTTTTATATATGTGGTGGTGTGCTGTTATGTAGTTTCGCGAAATGAACTGGTGAATTTCTGTGAACCACTTTCCGTCGAAATACCTGTCTACAAATAATTTTGTTGTAATCACTTATTTATTTCGGCAGGAAATACAAAAAGAATAGTTGCTAGAAGTCTCCTTCAAGCTATGTGGTATGAAAGGTTACACTCTGTTTGCCTTATTGGTAACCTTAGGATAGACTTGGATTTAAGCAGACCGTAGCCTTTTTCTTAAATTGGCTTCAAATCTTTGTGTGTAGAAATGTTTGACGAACATGCAGGAAGACAGATTGCTTCCAAAAGAATGAGAAGGGGGAGAACACAGAGGAATACTATTGTTTCACTGACTCACCTTTTTACGTTTGAATATTTTTGAAAGGAGTCGACTGAACAAGTTTGATTTAGTATTTCCTTTCGGTGGAGGATTCGATGTAGATGATTCATTTGGAGTTAAAGAATTACATTCGTTATCCAAATCGCGCGAGCTCACATTGCAAGATGGCTTGAAACGTGCCCCAGTTGATATTATTGCTTCGTCATGGATACTCTCCCTAGGTGATTCGTTTAACTGGAGAAAGTGTTAAAATTAAACATAGAAAGAAAACCGAGTGCACACTAACTAGATAGGTAGAATAGTATTGTTGACCACTTTGCGACAATTGGTTCTTCAATGGTTCTCCAATGAAGTGTTTCATGTAACTTTAAGCTTAACATATCGCCAGACTTTTAAATGTAAAAGTTCCCTAACGTAGCTTTTTAAAAGAAAACCCGGAAAATATGCATTTCGTGTCAACAGATTTGCTGTGGAAACACTAATATACACATGAATGTCTCAGTACATCCGATTAAGTTACACCATAAAATCTGTATCACAGATTTCAGTCTCAGGGTAGCTGATTGGTTTGACTGTCAACAAATTGGTTCGGGATTTAAATTCCATCTTATCTATTTTCCCCAAATAATTGGTTGAATTCACAATCTGTCACACAACGAGTTTCGTGCATTGCATACACCGGGTTGTCAATTCACTTTGTAAGGTTTTCCTGATAACCATTAACCAGAATGCGACTTGTGTAAACAAAGCCGGTATGCTGATATGAACTCATCAATTCCAATGCAATTACATATACTGACAACAGGAGATTTGGGAATATTTTATCACTTCACTACATTTCAGTCAGTTTATTATTATTACTTACTTTGACTAGTAGTAACTGGCAAATCTATAGATTGAACAAGTATCCTCTGTTCCCCTGTTTATCCACTTCCACAAAAATACAAACATTTCAATCCGACGAAACAACACCAAACACTTCATTTAGGTAAATTCAAGTGTGTCAATGTCTAAATACAATGGATATGAAATTATTGTTCAGGAAAACATCAGCTAAACCCGTGTGACGTGTCATTTTAATTAATTAATTTATTTATTTATTTATTATTATTGTGATAATTGTAACAAAGCATGTAATTCACGCCTATTCATCTTTATAAATTAAACAATACCTTATCCTTTTCGAAATCTTCATCCGGTGCTGAATCGGCAGTGTTTGAGGGAGGTGCTGTCTCGTTTAAGTTATTATGAATATATTTGTATTTCTGTAAGGAAAGCGGAATAAGAAGTATGAGCAGTGAGTATCAGCACGACTTCAGAGTAAATCTACTGAGAAACTGTTTGAACAAAATGTTTAAGATTGTCTAGGTTCAAAAGGCGTTTGTCGGAAACGAAAGTAGATTATGCATCGCGAAAAGGTTGAAAATCATTGTCCAATCAATTTAAGCCTGATAGCTGAATAGCAATATACTCACCTCTCGACCTGGAGGTCCTGTGCTCGGTCAGTAGCAAGGTTTCGCCTCTGCACCACAGATAAATAGACCCTCCTAAACACTGTACAACTATCCATTTTAATGATCTCTCTAGATGATATCGGTTCACAACTAAATTTAGCATGAAACCAATCAAATACTAGCAAACCTACTCACTTAACACAATGATTTCTCTAAATTTCCACTGCCCGATCAAACAGTTAATAAACTTCTACCATGCATAGACTGACAGTGCAATATTTACATGCTATATGTAGACTGTATATAAGGTCATGCAGTTAGGTGGAAATTTGAATGAGACTAGAGAATAAATGAGGTGCTTACGATGTACCAGTCTTTATAGTGCAGAACAGAATGAAATTTTCTTTTCTACATATGTGATGTGGCACTGATAGATAGACAGGAAATAAGAGATATTTGACTATCTTATACCGGCAAATCTGCAGAAACATTGGTGTATGGGTGAAATTAGTCGCACAAATATAAGCAGAAAAGATACCTGCTGCATTTCTAGCGAAAAGCTAGAACACTTGTGTCGGATATCTGCTCAAATCTGAGGTGCATATAGAACGGAAGAGCTTTCCAGGTAGTCACAAGAGAAAACAATATAGTGAGGCTGCTCGCTATTTAATAGAATATTATAGAGAATACATTGGTGAAATGGGTAAACACTTCTCACTTCCCTCTCTACTTTTGTTGATCACTCTGCATACATGTATGATTTCTTAGTCTGTATTTCAGTTGTCCGACCTGTTTGGCGGTCTAAACAAGACGAACGAATCATTTTCGGCACTGACTTACACTTTCTCGAATCTCATACGCCACAAGATCCCTTGGCACGTCTTCCTGAAGAGTACCAATAAAAACAAGATCTATGTGTTGGACTTCTCACGCATCAACTCCTAAGGACTAATGCCAAGATACTTCAATGTACATTAGTGTTATGCCACATTACTTAGTGACCACATTGCATTTTTGATCGATAAATTTGAGTGGACACAATAGAAAAGCGGATTGCTTATCAACCGGGGATTAATTCATGTGCATCTTCAACATTTAATGTTGACCACCTCATTTCATAACGTGTATATATTGGTCAGTGCTGTGCACTTCTAAATGCACCATTTCTCAGTCCCTTTCCTTCGTTTACGACCAAGACTTCCAAGGTAAACGATGGCCGAAATATCTCAGTCTTCTTTGTTCTTCAACTCTGGGTAATTTATAGTCATGAAATACTATCAATAGAATGGAGATGTGTTACTGACTCCTTATGATTCACTAGGAACGTAAGGAGTTAATAATAATAATAATAGTAGTAATATCAATGGTAATTAAGAGCACAAGTAAGCCGTATAGTTGACCGCCGGCTGACTTGTGTTAGACGAAATACTTTTCCATATTTGAAGTATCAGTAACAGCAATAATATAATTATGATTATTAATAGTAGTGGTAGAAGCAGTAGTAGTAATACTGGAATCAGCTTTCCTCAATTAAAGTCTGAGATTATCCATCAGTAATTAGTGCATGGTGTCGATACAGCACAAAAAGCTCCAGTCAATAGAGAAACACAAATTGAATGTCTACCATCGGAGCACATATATTAATGTGTATTATAAAACCAGGTTGAAACGACTACAGGGAAGGATGGGTAATATTCGCCTAGAAATGATGTTATCTTGTAACAAACAAAGGAGAATATTTTTTTTGATTGCACACTAGTCAGTAACTAGTGTAATGTGTCTAGTCGTATCTTCGGTGCAGACTGAATTCTATCAGTCATGTTTGCAATGTGGTCACCATGCTAGGTGGCTCGCCATTACGGTGCACTGTGAATTGTTGGTATTAGATGGTTGGAGGCAATCGGCAGGAAGCCTTGGACCTAGGTTTCGTGCTAATTGGCACTCATCAGCAAGGCGTAACTGCAACCTTGAAGGAACTCATGTCCCTTCTGGGGTTCGAACCCGCGTCACCCAGTGCTGCAGTCAGTGACGTTACCACTGAGCTATTCAGGATGGCGACTGACCTCTCCAACCATCTAATACCAACAATTCACAGTGCACCGTAATGGCGAGCCACCTAGCATGGTTGCCACATTGCAAACATGACTGATAGAATTCAGTCTGGACCGAAGATACGACTAGACACATTACACTAGTTACTGACTAGTGTGCAATCAAAAATATCCAATACAGTCCTACAGGAGGTCAATCGCGAACGTGAATAGCTCAGTGGTAACGTCACTGACTGCAGCACTGGGTGACGCGGGCTCGAATCTCAGAAGGGACATGAGTTCCTTCAAGGTTGCAGTTACGCCTTGCTGATGAGTGCCAATTAGCACGAAACCTAGGTCCAAGGCTTCCTGCCGACTGCCTCCAACCATCTAATACCAAAGTAGAATATCACTGAGAAAGCTGAAGCATCTGAGGTCATGCAGCATAGAAGAGACATTTTCCAATGACGGAAATATGTCGGGATTAGTTAGAGACAAGCATCCGCTATTATTATTGTTTCCTTTAATTCCTATAGGAGCATAGGGCTTCAGCCGTGCGTCTCCATTGCGATATGTTCTCTGCTAGAGTCTTCACCTGACTCCAAGTCTGCCCACACCTCCTCCAAGTCACCCTGACACTGATGACCAACTCGCCGCTTCCCTTTCGGGTTCCACTCGACCAATGGCCTGTCTAGTGATGTCACTTGATGGTTTCCTCAGAGTATGGCCAATCCATCTCCATTTTTGCCTGCATATGTGTTTCACAATCGGTTCCTGCTGTGTTGGTTCGCTCCCAGAGATCTCTGTTGCTGATCTTTCCTGGCCGGCAATCTGATCTTGAGTATTGAGCAAAGACAACTGTTAATGAAGGTCTGTAGTTTGTTTGAGATGCTCTTCATGACGCGCCAAGTCTCTGATCCGTATAGTAGCACTGACTTCACATTGGAGCTGAAAATCCGGATCTTATTTTTGATGCTGAGTGTTGTTGACCTCCACACAGACTTGAGAGTAGTGAAAGCTTGTCTTGCTTTTCCGATTCTTGCTTCGATATCCTCGTCAGTTCCGCCTGTAGTTGAAACGATGCTTCCCAGGTAGGTAAAAGAGGTTGTTTCTTTCAGGTTCCTCCCATTTATGCTGATCGTTGTTTGTTGGTGTTGTTGCTGTTTGTGGTGTTGCCCAGAAATCTTCATGACCTCTGTTTTCTCTACGATCACCTGAAGTCCTATCTTTGATGCTTCTTCTGCCAACTTGTTGCTTTTCGCTTTCATATCTTCCGGTTAGTGGGAAATCAGACATATATCGTCGGCAATCGTTAGCAAGGCGGATTCGGAGCATTTAGAAAGTAGCAGCCTCATATACACGTGTATTCTACACCAAGACTGATGCATTACTGGAAAGTGTAAAATCTCACCAAGTACCGTCTGACTAAGAATAGCTCTCACACAGAAGAAAAACGAAAAATGCCAGAGAATCCCTAGAAGACTAATTTGCAATTAAAACCTATGCGGGTATACATCAAATTTATCAAACAGATAAGAATAAGTGGCACTATCGGAAGGTCAAATGTTGCGTCAACAAGAAATCTGACGCTTACGCAAGTGAATACAATGATAAGAAGACATCCAGTTATAACAGATCACAGTCAAGTGCATCAGATAATACGGCATGTATATGCCTACGACTGAATGGACATGGGAAAGGGGCTTCTATGAAAATGACACCTCCCCAACTTCATGAGAACACTAAGTCACCATTTAGAGAGGAAGGTGACAGACGCGTATCTGAGACTAACAGCATAACTAGGCCTGACGAAGCCTGTCACGGTATAGAGTCCCCCGTAGTAATAGTGTTCAACGCAGTTGGTAACCAGAAACCAAAGGTTAGTAAGCGTCTGTGAAATTTTGCTACTTCGTCCAAACTGAAAGGCCCATCAAGACTCATTCTGGTGGCCTCTGAATATGAAAAACAGTGAGAGCCACTAAGATGTAAGCTACTACTAGACTGGTTAGCCTACGTGTTACTGAACATCTCCCATCATGGTTTGGTAAAGGACAGACAAAAACCATCCGAAGCGCTGTGTGATTTATCAAAATAAAATCTTATCCATTATGGAGACTCTGTGTTCGTCTGCTGCATATAGCAGAGGCGATTGACCTTAGAACTATTAAGCCAAAACCCAAGTCAAGAAAGAGTGTCTATTTATCATATCATTACGTATCGACAGATAGGAATACTTACAGGCGTGCAACACCTGCAATACTTCTTGAAGTGAAGGGGGAATTTAACTGCATCGACTTTGTGGGAATTGTGCCAATGTCTAGTCGTGAAAGGGGCGGCAAGAATTTACACTATACTTACTAATCAAGACACTGTAACTGAACTCATGCAGGCGTGTAACAGGTGACGGAAAGTCTTAGTTTGTATGCCTAATTCATGCATCATACTTTTCTATGCTACTGACATATTGAGGTTCACTGTTAGAAAGACGAAATACATTGAAATGAATCAAAATAGCGGTTGTATAATTGAAGCGGAAGAAAGACTCACCAAATTCTTACTATCTGAGTATCTCTGATTGCATATCATTGCTGATAGGTCCTCCTCAGACGAAGTTGTATCATCGCTACCGTTAGAGCTTGAGAGGCTTGTGATCATGTCATTGTTTGCTCCATTCATTGAATTTCCTCGAAGATTTTCAATATCTTCCAATACCAATCGAGCAGGATGCAGACGATGATATGAATATCGTAATACTTCATGCTTTTCCGTGAAATCTGACCAAATAATCCTTAAGATTTCAGTGCAGCGTTGGCGCAAGGCGATATCGAATGGTTCTTCATTTTGAGCATTAGTCATCTGACGTATATCTACATTCTCGTTTGGTCCACTAGTATCACGAGAAAAACAGTCCAGTTCCAATCTGTCTTTGTTCGCTCGTAATAATTGCTTCACGATGTCAGCATGTCCCAATGATACTGCAATATGCATCGGATTATCTGATTCAGTGTCAACTATATCAATCCTAGCGTGGAAATTTAACAGCATCGTCACAATACGCCTCTGATTGTGAAGTGCTGCAACGTGCAGTGGTGTTTGACCTAACTATGGATTTAAGCAGAGAAAAGTGTTACATTTTAGGGACCATGAGTGGTGAAAGAGAGAAAAACAACTTGGAAGTTAGCCAACAGTTGGGTATATAAAGTTGTTAGCAGAAGTTTTTTAAAAATTGTACCCTTTTAATATCCATTCACAAGAGATATCAGTAAAGAAACGTGTGCCTTCATAAGGACTCTGATCGACATCATTCATCAGCAAGTTACTCAGTTTGCAGTTATTCTCATGCTATATAGGACTGGATCCTGCTCGCAAGTCCTCCACTATACGGTGAGCAGCGTCAACAACATGCATTGAGGCTTATATAGTGAAATCTGTAGTTGATCGTCAACTGAATACTAAACAGTGTATGGCCATGTAGTCCTGCTTTAATTCATGACTTTTCAGTAGTTCATAAATTCAGCAGTTGAAACTGAATTTATTCGCTCTTGCATTTCCTCGACATTTCTTAACTCAAAATGGGTTTCAACGTACCTTTCGAAAATTTGAAGACTTAATTAAGTGTCTACGAAGTGAAGTACTCCTAATTAGCAGGGTGAACCACTGTTCTCCCTATACCTCCCTGTTAATCAATCGGGACAGAAGGAAAAGAAAGTGCTCACAATTTTAAAGATGATAAACAAAGATGATAATAGTCGCTGATCTCTTTATGAATCGATTCGAAAATAACATCTTTTCAAGCATACGCAAGCCTAAAATGTAGTTAAGATACGTTGATGATACTTTCCTAGTGCTGAAACGAGATCTGCACATTTTATTCTTGGAGAAACTGGACAATCCATCTCCCAGAATTCAGTCTACTTCGGAAGCAGAATCAGACGTCGGTGAACTGCCATTTCTAGACTGCCTAGTTAAGAGGAAGGAAAACGGGTATTTTAATATATCTATATCCAGGCAGAAAACCCACCCCAACGAATATTTAGACTTCGGATCATCACACCCCATCAGCGCAAAGTCATCAGTCGCTTCAAGTCTTCTTAGACGAGCGCAGCCTTCAATAACGGATGGGAAGGAAAGGGAAAAGAAATATCAAACATTACTGAGACTCTCAAGCAAAATAACTACTCAAAGACCTTCATCAACACTGACACTAAGTATGGTCGAAGACGTGTTCCGAAGACATGGGCCTCAACAGTCGTCGTTCCATATAGATCAGAGACGTCAGACGATATCAGAGGAGTAATCAATAAACACGACGTCAGAGTTTTCTTCAAAGCATCAGACTCACACACTACAAAGCAACCTTGTCCTTATAAAAGACCAAATCCTCAAGGATTCTCTATCTAATTGTGTCTACGAAATAATATGCTTGGAATGTGATGCAATATACGTCGGACAAAAATCGCCAGAGGGAAATCAAAATCAGAAGAAATGAACACCGTGGAGCATCTAATCAACCACTGAGAAATCCAGTTGAACTAGAAAAGCCTGAAAAATCATCAGCCATAGGTGGTCTATACGTCATAGAATCAGGTCACAAAATTGATTTTGACAATATTGAAATCATCATCCGGAAAAATTTCAAAAGTCATAAAGAACGTCTAATATCAGAAGCACTTCATATCGAGTGGAATCCAAATTGTCTGAATAGGAATGATGAAATGAAACAGAATTCGACCTAGTTACAACACCTTCCTCCCACATGAAGTAACAAAATCAACACACGCTGCTTTTATAATTTCATACACTTATCAAATCCAACAATGTACACCTGGTTTTGTTATCTTTACCAATTGGCCAACTTGACAACGCAAAAATGACCCCATGCTGATGGACGATGACTTAGTTGTTATATATACGCTGAGGTTTTGTAAATTCTAGTTTGATAAATACTTTGATAAAGCTATTAGCATTAAGTAGCGTTTTTTTCCATTCTATGGGAAATACAAAAATCTTTGATTAAAATGACAAAGAGTGAATACATCTGCACAATCGTGAAAGGATTCCAGTCTCTAAGTTCCCTGAGGACCTCAGTCACACAATCTGTGTGGCTCAGCTCAACAGTCACAGACGTAATGAATTCTCACTATATTTTGACTTAAAAAACCCTACTTATTTTCCAAACTAATTCTACTAAAGTAAACACTGTTGACCAGAGGTGTCGGTAAACTGACATGCTGAAGACGCACCCTAGCCACTTCTAAAATCAACTTTACAGTACTTCTTGATTTTCGACAGTTCTTCCACCTGATACCAATTTGTGAAGACACCAACGCGCAAATCTAAAATCTGATGTATTGCTGATTGTGCATATTCATTCATTTGGCGAGAAGTTTATTTTCTTGCTGTGCTTTCAAAGGTAGAATGAACGAAAAGTATTAAAGACCATTTCATTCTAGAACTATTCTCTTTTAACTAATTCACACCATTCATCTTACTTACTGGACAGGTACAAGAAATAATGGACTTACAAATCCAATGCTGTGTACACCTCAATCTACACAAACTGACAACCTACAGACAATTACGAAGCTTTCGGTCAGTTTTTTGTAATTAAGGTATTGTCTAAATCCTGACACTTCATTAGTCAGTCGGAATACACACTTAGACTAAGAGAGATTAGCAGAGTTATTAATAAACGATTTCGTAAGTCTTGGGACACAGTGAATAATTTTTAATTGCATACTCTAGCACATTCAAACGCATGTGCGATGTAAACACGTAGGATTATAATCGATACAAGGGCTTACCCATTTGCTTAGTAAACAGAATATAAAATCTTCCAATGAATTCATCAGCTTAGGCTACAAGGTGTATTACAGCTTTTTCACATGTATATGCATATGCATATGAATTATCCATTTTCTATTTCAGTTGTTGAGTGAAGTATGTCACCTTACAATAATTGTAGCACAAAAATAATAGTCAAGAGTTTTATCACTCCACACCATGCTAGAGTGTAGATCGAATCGTCGAAAAAGAGGATGATCAAATGCAAAATATACTAGTATAATATCTTTCAATTAAACCCATAGTGAACTTAAAACAGCTATTGAGGACTAAATCTGTAATTAGTAGAGTAAAGTAAACATAAATTCATGATATCGAGCGAGACCATAGGGGAATTCACTATCACTTGATGAGTGTCTCAGAACACAGACTCCTCGTGTCGACTGAAGTCAATCGATAAAGTCTACAAAGCGACTCAAAACTTGGTGCAATATAATTCTCTAATGTCGATACTCGTCTATGACCATTTGGGAAAATCACAAAAACAAATTAATGACAACAGGACTGATTGCTTAGGCATTCTTCACGATGATAGGAAGAACAGATGGAATTCTCACGACAGAGTTGAGTTTATACAAAATTAAAATATTTTTTATATTCATAAATGAGAAAATCTGATTGAACTGCTGTTTCATAATTTCACCTTGTTTACTAGTCGGTCCTAGGTCCAGAAAAGAGGTAGGCTGAGTATGGGGCTAGCAGCCTCACCGCATAATAATACACCCTCATCACCACTGAACCTGCAAAGCACACGAAATGTAGACTTATTCCCCACTGGAATCGAAACCACTCCTCAATTCGTCGACGGATGACGCAAGTTTGCGAAAGCCTTCGGGAAGTCAGTCCGCCGGTAAGTCTTCTTTCGATGAAAGCGAAAGTTAGCATGTCCTCACCATGCTTCAGGCTAGTGGCAATAATGCTGAGGTCGCATGTGGAAATCATAAGACATGGTGTGTGAGTGTTAGTGTAAGGCCAGGTAGACTGGAAGTAGACTCTAAAAATTGTTGACTGGAAGGTCAATATTCTCCTCCGCTCACCCAGATGACAAACACAGGCTCACTGAGGAGATGGCTATCATTGAGTTAGTGGTAATATCAAAAGTTCTCATTCAGTGCGAACCAATCCCCCCCAGGATCGTGGCAACAAGGTTCAACTCACTTCAGTGGTGATGTGTTACCTGAACAGAATAGTATAATCATGATGCTTTCGCTGCTACTCTAGCCAATATTTTTAGCACGGACCTCAGAAGGAAGTGGTGTATTAGAATTTCAAAAAGTCGTTCAGTAACATGTTATGATGATATGATATGTATTCAGTGACTACCACACAACTTATATCCAGTAATAACTTGGTTCCAACAATATTATTTCACTTTTGGAAAGCTTGGCTCAGACCCTCTTTTCTGTTTCGCTATCGACTTAGTTTGTCCTACAAATATGATTTCCATTCAAGTGTTGGATTGTGGGGATTTGATTGGTTTCATGATTTGATCATGAGCTGACATCGATTAGAGAACTATTGGAAGACCAACTGAGAGTACTAGACATCTGTTTCGTCCCGGCTTGGGACTCTTCAGCACCCACCGGTGGTCGAACGCAGTGAGAACTTACTACTCGCTTACCCAATCACTCACACACTCAACTGCTCGCATTTCGGGCAGAGAATTCAGAATTCCTATTGTTTAAAATCTAGTGCATCAACTGAGATAGCCTATAAGTGCTTGTTGTTTCTTATTGCATCTACAGGTGTTGTCAGTTTGTATGAACTGCCTTTAAAGTAGTTACACTATACAACCACTCGTCTTCCCCCACCACCACCATCTCCACAACTACTACGCAAAATAAACAACTAACAAATATAAATTATCAAGTATTGGTTTGGTAGGGATTTTGTTTAATTATAATTGGAGGATTTCATCATGACAAACAAACAAAATCCCTACCAAACCAATACTTGAATATTAATCTGATGCTCACTAGTGACTTGCCCTATTCAGGCAGTTAACCTGGGGTTCTAGTGGGAAGCCAAGACCAGTAGGGTACAGCAGGTTGAAGATGTGACAGTAACTCATCGAAGAAGACATTGCGAAATGGTCGCGCTGTGTCGTGAATTGGCAGAAGTTAGAATTCAAGGATCATTGGATTGGGTCCCAGTGGCTCAATAGTCTACGAGCTCGCCTTGTAACCAGAAGGTCCTGGGTTCGAATCCCGGTGTGTGCGTACGGTTGAAGATTCCCAAACCTAGGACGAAACAGCTGTCCAGTACTCCCAGGTTTTCCAGTGGTTCTTTAACTGATGTCAGCTCATGATGAAATCCTCCAATTGAAATATAAATTACTGTGCAACTGGAAAAGTCATCAACCCATTTGACTTTGGACAGTGGGTTATCATCATTTAATGTTTACCTGAGTATTCAAATATATTTTAAAAATCATTTAATTGCTTGGCTTCAACTTACTCGATCCTGAACATTGATATCGCTTCCGCAACACACAAGGATCCGACAAGACTTCTTATACCCATAACGCGCAGCTAAATGTAATGGGGTGGTACCATCCTTTTAAAATGAAAAGAACGACAGGAAATGATTTTGAACACAGCTAACGTTGTGGTTATGACTGATCTTTTGAAATAATTTAAGTAATATGCCATTGGAACAGTGCCTAACCTCAAAACGCTTTTAGAAAGCTAGAATGCAACACCAAACGATGACGAGTAATTTTTTCGAGAATCGTCAAATTATTCACCGACTATTGTCTGCCACACAAGTGACTGACTAAAGAGATCCATATGATATGTCTTGCATAACTGAAGCTGGTTGTACTCGGTCACCCAGCTCATAGTTTTGACGCCGATAAAAGGAATGACTGGAACGAGTTATGCCCGTCTTCTAGCATCAAATGAATCTAGCAGCTCACTTAACCATGCAGATCAAATCCACTGAAGAACAGAAGGAAAAGTCTGTAGAAAACTTGTAGGACGTTTTCAGTAGCTTAAATCTCTATTACATACTCGTTAATAGCCAAGAATATGATGTTGGAAAGCTGTTTTAAAAAGCTCATAGGTTAGAAAGGCCTGACAAGCTATGTTTTACGAAGATATATACATTCGTGCTACGATTCAAGCTTTGTGCGCTCAAGACTTCATCACCTTCGTATCTTATTTGATGTTGACTCTTTTGTCATAATACTCAAGACATGTTTGCAGAGTTTCAGTATGGTTTAATTATTATTTCCAAAGTTATAAGCTATCTTCCGGAGGAA
>OX235271.1:188703888-188762794 GCA_944472155.2 Trichobilharzia szidati | reverse complement strand
CACAAGCGTTAATTACATGGGGGATGTAGTGAGGGCATATGCAGTCATACACTTTACACATAGACAGTTAGGTGCACTCACTCCTGAGCTCTTTCTAAGGTGGTACAAAACATTCGTCAGAACACAGCTTGAAGTGTGTAATATTATTGCTACAACACTGCTTAGAAGAGACGCGAACATGTTCGAAAGAGTCCAACGACGGGCAAAAAAGGAGTGATTGGTCTCCGAAATAAACCATATGATGAAAGGCTGAAGAAATAAGGTCTATTCATACTTAGTTGCCGTCGTCTCAGGGGGTATTTAATTACTGCATATAAAATAACAAGTGACCAGAATCGCCTAAAAAAAAGTGTTCTGCAGTTGAGTAGGTATAGGCTTCCTCGTGGAAATACCTGAAGAGGTAGCTCACCAGAGGGTGAGGAACCGAGTGATCTTCCAGTTTGAAGCGGGAATCATCCATCCCTGGAACTCCCTACAGGAAGATGTAGCGAAAGATTAAGTTGTAAAGAAAAGAGAATCAGGATCATTGGGAAGGCATGTTAAGAGGAGGAGGAGGAGGCAAGAACGGAGGTAGCAGAATATGACTACACTCGAACAAACGAAGTTTCAATGTAGGCTACTCACAATCTGTCCTCGCATTATGTCAGTATGTTAAATGAACAAAACTGAAACCAGATATCTCTGTTTTCTGCAATCACATTGCAAACATCTCAATGATCCGGCCATCATACTCCTTTGTCATACTTGTGCACACAGAATGACATTACTCTTTCTCATATCTCTTCTATTCACCACATAATCGTATGATTCATTACCATAATTACGCTATCTTTCAGGTCATTCTCATGGTTAATTCACTTTTCTATTTATAAAATTTGACACCTATTTAATACAACGAGATGAAGAGAGATTCCAGATAAAAAAAAATAGAGAAACAGTTTATCACAGTATGGAATATGATCACGCCACACTGTCAATACAGAGGTATGAATAGGTTATTTATTGAAGGTCATTGACTACCACTGCCAACAGGTATGTGTAGAGATCAATAAGATGTTCATTCACCTTGATGTTGTGTGTGAGGAAGGCGTGTTGAGTGTGTGTGTGTATCGTGTGAGTGGACCATGTTTATCAGTGTGTAATGAGAAAGACGTTGTTTCAACATGTAGTTATGTTTGGTAGAGTGGACGTAGGAATCGACGTATCTGTAGATGCTGTCTGTTGTAGGTACTGCTGAACACCACTGTGGTCTCAGTTAGCTGACTATAATCTTGATGAGAAGCAGTTCTCCAGGCGGTGTCTCTCCTGTATATTTTTGAATCGATTCTGCAGCCACACAGTTCGGAATCGACATATTCACTTTGAGTTCAATATATAATTATAACACTGACATCACTACTAACACTTCTACTGGTAATAATGAGAACAACAGGAAAATAGGAAACTATTACAACTGCTTACAGAACGATTTGTACTACCACTACTACTAGTATGATTATTGGTGGCAGTATGTAACTTCAACGTGTAAGGCGGTGAACATCAGCCACTCTTGATGCCTTCTAAGTCAAGGAATGAGCTCGACATTGATTTGCAACGCGCAAATAGTTCGAGATCATCTGTCTATCAGATAACACTAGGTGTAGAATTCTGCCGAACCTCCATGTCTAACTAAAATATTCAGGCACACAAAGGAAACTACACAGTGTCAATAGGATAAGAAATGTCCCGGAAATTTACACAGTTATTTATGGACAGTCAGGAACCTAAGTTTTGCAGAACGTTCAATGCGTGTCCCGCCATGTTACCGTCGAGATATATGGATGACCCATGAAGACAGTGAAATTATTTTCTCAGATCTTTTCTCACTTCTAATTAAGCCACTCATCCTTATTTAATTGTACATAGTTTCCAACCCGCCCTTCATTTAGATAATGGACAGGATGAGTTAACATTGATAGACTGTAACATCAGATGGAAGCGTGATGCTGAGTGAGATAGCAGGATTTATAGTCAGCACACACATTCTGACGAGTACTTGGTCTCTGATTCACTCACCCAAAATCTGTAGAGTAGGATTCAGTCAGTTGCGTGGGAAGTCGAATTAGGAGACCAGCTCGTAAGTCAGAAGATTTCAACGGTGAAATCAAACAAGAATAACTGTGGATGACTACACACCAGATTTTATTCAAAAATGTATACATAAAGACCTCTATTGGAAAAAACTGTTGTAGTGTAAATAATGAAGTTAATACGGATAATAGGGAATTGAAAATATCTATAGTAGTGCCATGTAAAGAGGGAACATGAGAAGCCCTACGTAGGGTTCTTATTCAAGCTGGAATTCAGGTAGCCTTCAAACCAACCTACTCAATGAGAGACAGACTGTGTCAACTAAGCACTCAATACACTGAATTACGAAAAATATCCTATGATCAATATTCCAAGTATCACACAATGACTGTGAGGTCAATAGCAAAGGTGAACCTGGAAGATGGTTTGGAGGTGGAAATTTTTCTAGGCCTACAATTATTGACCACGTTGATTCGAATTCCTTAGGAGAAATGTCAGGCATCGCGATGCATTCACTTGCACATAATCAATCACACATTGGGGTGGGTGGGATATGGTGGAATTATTGTAAATTGACATATCCAGATGGAGACAGAGGTTGATTATCGAATCTGTATTCATTAAATTCGCTGAATATCTGTTAAATTTTGATCGAATATTTGTCATTTCCTAGAGTTTTTTCTTATCTCTTGTTCTTTGGAAACTCTTTTTCGCAAATCTGTCAATATGGCTTTATTCGATTCTCTTATATTCCTTTCTGCATGACGTTCATGCGATTCAGTTGCTTTCCAGTTTGTCTTTCATTAGCTTGACTGCACTGAAAATATCTGATTTCGGAGGCAGATTAGTGTCTTGCCGTTGTTCTGTGGCAGCTTTCGTTTGCATTTATGACCGTTTTCCAGGTAGTAGTCGATTCCAGAATCCTTTAATTTAATCAGTTCTTTGTTTTATTTGCTTCTCCTGTATGACAGTTAGTTTCACTTGACCAAGTTTAATCTGCGTTGATATCTTGTCTTGCAAGGAGCAGAAAGTCTCATGTGGGTTTCTGTGGTCACATTCTCGTGCGGCCTGCTTATTCTGCTTCAGTTGACATTGTGTATTACATTCATTCAAACTGCTGAACTACATCAAAAATAAAATAAATATTTAAGGAATCCAACAAAATTACACGATGTCAATTGAATAACTGATTTGCGGATAATTTGGAAATGTTCTTTTGGAGACCTGGGAAAGTGGATTTCACAGAATGTTCAATCCAGCTACTAGGTTTTCCTCGAGATATGATGATGAAAATCTTCGAAAAGTAATTCAAGACGATAACCGAAATGATTATTCATACCGCACTTCCACTGATGAGCAAAATCCAGAAACACACGATTCATCTAATCTACAGTACTATACTTAACATGGAATAATGAAATATAATATACAAACCTCGACTGTGAGATGTCTGTGAAAAACACCGTCCAAACAGCAGTCAATGTGAGTCAATTATTTAAAAAATAGCAATGCTGTGTTAAAGGCGATCCTCGTGTCGTTTGAAACACTGCGTGAAGGACAGACAGAGAATAGAGGAATACGAATGAACAATGTTCAGCAGCTATGGGTACTGACATAAGTCATATACAGTGGACAATGTTTGACTATAAGAAAACAATTACCATACATCAAATAGGTTGGTATTACAATAAGTGAGTTGAACTTCAACGGCAAACGGAGTCAAAGTTAAGCATGTTCAAAATATGCTCATTCTACTTACTCGCATTAAGTAGTATAAATCTTAACACAAAAAAACAACAGAATGGGAGGAAATTAACACCACCCTCTCAAATCCAACCTGATTCTGCCTCGTCTAACTCCTGACAAGATACGGAATTTGTAGAATTCACCCTTGCCACATCTGCCTCCACTATACAGACATATTTCCCTAAAGGTGCTAATCTTTCTTCAATATCTTCGATTAGGCAAACTTGGCGTACATCATGGTCGATTATACTTCTGGGTGTCTTGATATCCACCTTTCTGATTTGTCTATCAGAGCTTTATGTAACATCTGCAACCGGTCTTTTATGACAAGAATGAGGATGTGAAGCTTCCGCTATCACTGTAACAAGTTCTCCAGCTTGCAATTGGCTGTATTGCTAAATGCACTTTGGACGTGATTTTGAGATCGGTAAGTACTCCCCATTCCAATGACGTTAAATACGTCCAATCGCCATTGCGAATGCGTAGCGTTATCAAGTATAAAACCTATTGTGTTAAGTAGGTAGGTTTTGAGGCGGGATGTGTTGTTGAGAATGTAGTTCAACACAGTCATGGAATCTGTTCGTAGATATATATCACTTAGTTCTAATTTTAATTCCTGTAAGAAGCATTTTAAAAGATTACTAATAATAGTAACTTCATTTCAAAGAGTAATAATTATATTTTATTTACTGTTTCCTTTAATTCCTAGAGGAATATAGCACTTCAGCAGTGCGTCTCTATTGCTTTCGGTTCTCTGCTAGAGTCTTCACCTGGCTCCAAGTCTGTCCACACGTTTTCATCTCCTCTTTACATGACCTCCTCCAAGTCACCCTTGCACTGACGACCAACTCGCCACTTCCCTTTCGGGTTCCACTCGAGCAATGGCTTGTCCAGTGATGTCACTTGATGGTGTCCTCAGAGTACGGCCAATCCATCTCCATTTCTTCCTCAACAATTGTTGCACAATCGGTTCCTGCTGGGTTGGTCCGCTCCTAGAGATCTCTGTTGCTGATCTTTTCTGGCCGGTCATCTGATCTTGAGTGTTGAGCGAAGACAACTGTTAATGAACGTGTGTAGTTTGTTTGAGATGCTCTTTCTGACGCACAGTGCAAGTCTCTGATCCGTATAGTAGCACTGAATTCACGTTGGAGTTGAAAATCCGGATCTTATTTCTTTTCATGCTGAGTGCTGTTGACCTCCACACAGACTTGAGAATAGTGAAAGCTTGTCTTGCTTTTCCGATTCTTGCTTTGATATCCTCGTCAGTTCCGTCTGCCTGTATTTGAAACGATGCTTCCCAGGTAGGTAGGTAAAAGGGGTTGTTTCTTTCAGGTTCCTCCCATTTATGCTGATCGTTGTGTGTTGTTGTTGTCATTGTTGTTGGTGGTGTTGCCCAGGAATCTTCATCACCTCTGTTTTCTCTATGTTTACCTGAATGAATTCCTATCTTTGATGCTTCTTCTGCCAACTTGTTGCTTTTCGCTTGCATATCTTCCAAATTGTGGGAAATCAGACATATATCATCGGCGAAGTCCAGATCCTCCAAGATTTTGTGTGAGTCCATTTTATACCTGTCTCCACATTACCCACTGTTTGTCGCATTATCCAATCTGCTGCATTCAGGAAAATCATTGGCGATAGTAGATAGTCTTGTCTTACTCCTGTCCTCACTTCGAAGGATTCTGTAAGTTTCCCATTGTGGATTACTTGGCATGCAGCATTGTCGTACAGCTGTTGGATGAGATGTATAATTGTCGGTGGCACCCCATAGTAGCGTAGTAGTTTCCAAATCACCTCTCGATCGACGCTGCGCTATCGAGGGCCTTTTCAAGGTCGATGAAGTTGAGATAGGGAGGTGACTGCTATTCCAAGCTTTGTTCAATGATGATCCGTAATGTGGCGATCTGATCAATACATGATTTGTTTCTCCTGAATCCAGCCTGTTCCGGTCGAAGTTTTTCATCCAGGGCATGTTTGATTCCCTCCAGAATGATGCGACTTAGTATTTTGCTTGGGATGGACAGGAGCATAATTCCGCGCCAGTTCTTGTATTGACTTAGGTCTCCTTTCTTTGGTAGTTTGAATAAGTATCCTTTCTTCCAATCCTCGGGTACTTTGCCTTATTTCCACGCCTTCTCCAGTAGTGGCGTCATCAAGTCCGCTGTTGTCTCTGAATCAATTTCCAATGCTTCTGCTGGGATTCCATCTGGTCCCGCTGCTTTTCCAGCTTTTAGCATCTTGATTGTCTTCAGGACATCTGATTTCGTCGGGGGGTTGGTGTTCACTGGTAGCTCTGTCTCGGTTGTTGATATTGTTGGGCCCGTTGTAGGTGGTGGTCGATTTAGGAGTCTTTTGAAGTGATCAGACCAGTGTTTTCTTTGCTCCACTTCTTTAGTGACTGACTTTCCATTGTCATCCTTCACTGGCTTCTTTGTGTCAAACTTTTGCCCGATAGGTACCTAGTTGTTTGGTAGAGTGTTGCGAGATCTCTTTTGCCTGCAGCTTGTTCTGCCTCACTTGGCATGGTTTCATAGTACTTCCTTTTGTCTTCTCTGGCACTATTCTTTACTCTTTTGTTCAGTGTCTTGTAGTTTGCATTCAAATCATGTTTTTGTTGCTCGTCGGTGCACTGGAGAATCTTTTGTTTCACCATCCCTCTCTCTTCTATCAGTTTCCAAGTGTCCGTAGTGAGCCACTGTTTGTCCTGCCTCTTCTTTCTGCCTAGAACTTCCATGCAGGTTTGACTCCACACTGTTTTCAAGTTGTTCCAGTGCTTTCCGACGCTGACCTCTTCGCCAGTGTTGATTTGTGTCTCGGCTTTGTTCTTTATGCTTGCTGTGATGATGTCCTTTGTTTCCTGGTCCTTCAGGTTTTGAGTGTTGAACTTGGCTTGTGGTCTATCTGCAGCTCCTGCTTTTCTGAAATCTTTTAATTTGATTTGGATTATCCCTTGTACGAGGTAGTGGCCTGAGCCAACGTCTGCTCCTCTTCTTACTTTTGTGTCCAGCAGGCTACGCCTCCACTTCCTTGAGATTGAGATGAAGTCAATTTGGTTTTTGGTTCGCCCATCTGGTGACACCCATGTAGCCTGGTGAATATCCTTGTGTTTGTATACGCTGCCACCAATCACTAGTTCATTGAAGGCGCGGAAGTGGGCGAAGAGTTCTCCGTTTTCATTCATTTCTCCGAGAGCTTCTCTACCCATGATGAGTTCCCATCCTGTGTTGTCTGATCCCAGTTTGGCGTTCATGTCTCCCATTAGCATTTTAATGTCACCAGCTGGAGTATTGTCCGTTGTTGTCTGCAGTTGTCTATAGAATTCTTCTTTCTTTTCGAGGTCTGCGTTTTTTGTCGGTGCATAGCATTGTATAATTGACACTTTCGTTCCTTTGAAGTTGAGTCTGGCGGTGTGTCATTATCCTGGGCGAGATCGCCTCCCATTGCGTCAGGGCCTTCGTTGCCGTTGGTGACATCATGATAGCCACGCCCTCGGTGTGTATGTGGTTATCCTCTGGGTGACCGGAGTAGATCACTGACTCGCCCGTTGACAATTTGGTGAGTCCATTCTCGTTCCATCTGCTTTCACATATCCCCAGTACTTGAATTCTGTATCTTTTCATTTCGTTCGCGATCTGGGCAGCTTTGCCAATCTCGTACATGGTACGGACATTCCATGCCCCCACACAGACTCTTTGTTTTGCGCAAGGAGATTCATCGCGCTGAAGTTTCTGTAGCAGGTTTGCTTACAGGGTGGGGTTGCTAGCCTCACACCTGAGAAGGGGAGAGAGAAAAAGTTAGTGTTGCGTGATCGCAGAGCCCAGGGGACAACTGCTTGAGGCCGGTCACACACGGTCTGTTTTTGTTTGTTCTTTCTTGTCTGGTGTGACTCAGTAGCATATTTATCACTTCTGCCCTGTGACACAGCAGAAGGAAGCCCGGTTGTTGTCAATCCAGGCCCCGACCGATCCCGCATGATATTTTGTGAGATTGTTTGAATCATAGTATTGGATCGGGTAGCTGTTTTTGTCTAACCAATACCCGAACAACGTTTATGGCATGGTAGGAACTACAGGGACATAAGTTCCAGACAGTGTAGCTTGTTAGGTCATTGCCATATGCAAGCTTGAACACCACGTCAAGGTAACAGGTATCGGTCGAGGTAATAATTATACAAAATGGAATTTCCAGAGTTTTGTACACACTGAAACAATTTTCGTCATTTCATATATATATATATACCTACGAAATATGTGGTTGAAAAGCTCATGCTGATTTATACAGAAGTGACACCGATTTTAAAACTGCTGCTCATCATGATTATTGTCAGCTAATTGAGACAAAAATGCTATTCAGCGATACCTGCAACAGACAGCATCTACAGATAAGGCGATTCCCAAGTCCATCCATCCAAACACAACTGCATATTGGAACAACAGCATTGTCAGCACACGTTTTCATAACATGTATTCACCCCATCACCATCAGTAGTGGTCTCCTGTCGCTAGGTCAACTCCTAGAAAATTTACATAGGAATGTGGTGAATCATATGTTGAAGACGTCTCTGAATTTAATTCTAGCCTACATGATGCCAATGTAAATAGGAGGCACACGTTATTCTTAGATGTCGCACCATTGTTCACCAATGTACCTCTGCTGAAGACTGCCAAATTCTTGTGCCAACAAAGACTAGAAAAGCAGTTCGATCTTTCAGTTCCAATCATAAGTCTCAAAGAGGGGCATCTAAGATGACTTATAAATGTGCACCACATTTAACAACTTTCATTACAGACTCTGTCCTATTTTGGTAGGTTCCTTTATCCCTAGGCTCGAAAATGTAACACTGAATAAGGTAATGGACGAAACGGATTGTTATTTTCGTTATATTAATGATAAGTTTAGTAGTCTTGATGAGAAAGCTGAAAAGAATGAAATGTTAAAGGAATTTAACGATGAACATGCATCGCTCTTCTTAACTTGTGAAGAAGAACATGATGGTAGACTACACTTCTTTGATGTCCATTGGCACACTTTTCCCTCCTTTCAAATCTTTCGAAATGATGATGGCGTCAGCATATCCATTGCCGTCTCCCGGTCAGCTCTCAGTGCCTCGTGGGGAACATTGAACGAGATTCAAAATAAAAGCAGTGGTAAGAGGAGGTGGAACAATTGATCAAATCTGAACGCCAAGCTGACCCATACACCAACTTCAAAGTCATCTACAGAATAGGCGAGAATCTATGAGAGATTACTAATCAGAATTCCTCAAACCACAGAAGCAACGGCAGTTCACATATTAAATCCCGAACCGTGCAAGGAAAAGAAGTTCCTTCAGTCACAAAATCTACAATATGCATGATATGTCTTTACACCGGATATGTAAATTTTGTGTTTTGTATCTGACTATTTCTATAGACAACTGCAAACACCAACGAACAGAGTCCCAAATGGCCACATCAGAATCCTTATGAATGATATAAATGCCAGTCGGACTGAGAGAAGAAAATACACGAAGAGAACATATCATATTTCGAGATGCTTTCGGTCAAATAATGTAGAATGGAGCAACCTTTGCGGACTTCTTTACTTTCAGTGATTTTTTAACTGATGGTAGGACATAAATGCACAAGGATATACCGAAGGCAAATGGATTTCATCTGACGGACACATCACAAACAAGATAGACTACATCTCAGTTTCATTCAAGGAAATGGAGTTGCTAGATTCAAAGATGAGGGAGGAGCAGACACTGGCTAAAACCATCATCTCGTCCAAGCAAACTTCAAGGTGAAGCTGAGAACACTGAAAGGAGCTGGAGATGGATAGCCATTCAAGTTAGACTATCAGAAACCGAAAGATAAAACTAAAATGGACACGTTCACTGCAGGCATCAGAGCAAAGTCACAGATACTGCATGACATCAATGAGGATACCTACGTGAAAGAATACTGCAACTCTCTGGAGGTGATGCCTAGAGAAACGTGTACAACCGTACTAGGAAAAAAGAAGAGAGAAGACAAGAAGTGAGAAGGCGATTGTGGAGCAGAAGATGAAACACTGCAAAGATGGACAGTGGAGGGAGAAGCCGAGTTCTATGTACATCTCACTGAATGTAGAGATGAAGAAGAGTGATAGAACAGACAAAACTTTCACATTCGCTTCTAAATAGTGTGGAAGGAAGCTATAACAAAAAGACACAGTTCTACAACACACTGTCAACTGAAGCACAAATTAAGAGTGCAGGTGAACGAGACCTCAGACAACCACATCAGATAATCAGTTGCCTGTCCTGGAAGAGATCTGCGTATATGCAACTTATAAAAGATGATCAAGGGAAGCTGACTATCAAAGAGGAGAAACAAAATCAAACAACGCACTGATCACTTCAGATGATTCTGGAATCGACTATCACCTGCTAATCGTCCAGAAATATCACCAACAGCTGACACCAATCCTCCACCGAAAGCAGAAACCTTGGATGAAATGAAGCTACTGATTTCCGGAAAGGCACAAGAATTAGATGGAATTCCCTTCGTAGCACTGAGAACTGACAGGGAGGCTGCAGTGGATACGCTGACGCCATCATTGCACAAGGTTTGAAAGGAGGGAAAAGCGCTCAGTTAGACACCAAGGAAGTGTTGTCCATCATCATGATTTTCGTGAGAAGTGAAGATGAGCGACGGATGTGCATCATGAAATTCTATCAACATTTCATTCTCGTCAGCTTTCTCATCAAGAATAACAAACTTACGCTCAACACAACGAAAATAAGAATCCATATTTTCAGTTGCCACATCTCTTGGACCGTTTTAGATCTAACGAATAAAGAAACCCAACAAAATTGAACTCAGTGGGGAAAACCAATGGCGATACTGTCGGTTTGTCTGTAATAAAGGTTGTTGAGTGTGAAGTGTACATTCACAGTGGATCCTACAAGTTTCCCTTTGAGACTAATGATTGGAATTCCGATATCGAACTGCTTGTCTAATATTTGTTGGCACATGAATTCCGGAGTCTCTGTCAGAGGTAAATTGGTGCACATTGATGCGACATCCAAGGATGGCATATGCTTTCCATTTACACTGAAATCGTGTAGGTTATAAGTGGATTGAAAGCCGTCTTTAACACTATGATATACCACCTTCTTGTGGAAAAGTCATAGGAGTTTACCTAGCCACAGAATAATCCTATTCATAGGGTAAATGTAAGTTACGCCTTCAAGCTATCAAGAATTAGCATCCCATCATCTCAGGTGACTTGATATATGTCGATGGACGACTGAGGAATAGCAGACTGTCAAGTTCGGAAATACATCCAGCCATTTTACTTGAAACTTATCTTGTCATGGAAGTTGTCATTCGCCGTTGTCATGAAAATGAAGGACATATGGAAGTAGCTCATATTTTGGAGCAGATCACTCCAGCCAATTTAGTGTTAAGCCAGGACGCAATACAGATAAAAGATATGAGTGTATATTTACTCGTATAATTGGAAACTCGGGCGGTTCACTTAGAAGTGGCTCACACTATTACTATCGATTCATTATTGGTGATGATTTCATGTCTCATCGACCATAGAGGTACTCCAAGAGATGTGCATTGACTGAGGTAAATATTTTGTTGGAGGTGATCGTGAATTACGCCAAGTCTTATGGTGGTGGCGTGATACAGACAATGTGTTCCAACGGATTATTATTCTCACATAGTCCCACAGTTCAATGTTGCATTAGCAACAGAATAACATATGTGTTTGAACATTCTATTTCACGTTGTCACGTTAAACAAATTCCCATGGTCAATGACTGGTTAAAGAATGTAAAACTATGTAAATGTATATATATATATTAGTTTGATCACTTGAGAATAGGTTTTGGCTTCGCTGTCCTGACTTCTGCAGCTACAGTAACACAACTGGAAAGCGATGGTATAATTAAAGCGATGACCAACTGTGGAATAGAATGGGAAATAGACCCACTTTATGACAGTCACCTTCGTGGAGTATGGGAGAGGTTGATTAGAAATGTGAGTCAATTACTTATGGTGATATCGAAGGAGAAAGATGGAAATCAAGACACCCAGAGGCATTATCGACCGTGATGTACGCAAAGTTTGCCTAATCGAAGATATTGAAGAAAGATTAGCACATTTTTGGAAATATGTCGGAATAGCAGAGGCAGATGTGGCAATTGTGGATTCCACAATTTCCGAATCTTGTCAGGAGGTAGACGAGGCAGAATCAGGCTGGTTTTGAGAGGGTGGTGTTAATTGCAACCCATTTTTTTGATTGTTATTGTGCTAACATTTATACTACTTATTGCCAGTAAGTAGAATGAATATCATTTGTTACCTCTTAACTTCGACTCCGTTTGCCACTGAATTTCAACTTACTTATTGTAATACCAACCTATTTGATGTATGGTAATTGTTTCCTTATGGTTAAACATCGTCCACTGTATATGCCTTATTTCAGTACCCGTAGCTGCTGAACATTGTTGATTCGTACTCCTCTATTCTGTGTCTGTCCATCACGCATTATTTGAAACGACACGTCGATCGTCTTTAAAAGGTCATTGCTATTTCTTAAATAATTGACTCACACTGACTGCGGTTTGGACGGTGTTTTTCACAGACATCTCACAGTCGAGGTTTGTATATTATATTTCATTATTCCATGTTTAGTATAGTATTGTAGATTAGATGAATCGTGTGTTTTTGGATTTTACGCATCAGTGGAAGTGCGGTATGAATAATCGTTTCGATTATCGTCTTGAATTACTTTTCGAAGATTTTCATCATCATATCTCGAGGAAAACCTAGTAGCTGGACTGAACATTCTGTGAAATCCACATTCCTAGGTCTCCAAAAGAACATTTCCAAATTATTCGCAAATCAGTCATTCAATTGACACCGTATAATTTTGTTTGTTTCCTTAAATATTTCAATTGGAAATTCGTCCAAACTGGAGTATAGGCAGAAGTGCACACATGGTACTTTCTCAACAACAGAGAATTTCCAACTATTTGTGCATGGCGCATCATTTTCGAAGCCATTCCTTGACTGAGAAGGTGACAAAAGTGGCTGACATTCACTGGACTGCACCTCAAAATTAGCTGCTTATACCAAAATAATAGTAGCCTTAGGGGTGTGAGAAGATGTTGCAGTAAGATATTACTAATACTAGTAGTACTAGGATTCATATACATAGTCAGTGTTAGTCAATGACCTTCAATAAACAACGTAATCATACTTCTGTTTTGACGGTGTGGTGTGATCATATTCCACAATCTGATGAAATATTTCTCTATATTTTTAACTGGAATCTCTCTTCATCTCATCGTCTTTATTAATTATCAGTTTGTTGACGAGAGATTTTATAAATAGAAAAGAGAATTAACCATGAGAATGACCTATAAGAACGTGGAAGTAGGCCAATGAATCATACGATAATGTGGTGATTAGAAGAAATATGAGAAAGAGTAGTGTCATTCTGTGTACACAAGTATGACAAATGAGTATGATGGCAGGATCATTGAGATACTTGCATTGTGATAGCAGAACACGGAGGTATTTGGCATGAGTGTTGTTCATTTGGCATACTGACTTAATGTGAGGACAGATTGTGATAAGCCTACATTGAAACTACAGTTGTTGTAGTTTAGTCATATTCTGCTACTTCTGCTTATGCCTCATCTTCTGTATATTCCCTCCTTATTATCCAGAACTTTTTGTCTTTAAGATTAAATCGGTCGCTTCGCTGTTCGACTTAGTATGTTATAGGCGTCAACTGAATGTTAGATGGTCAGTAGACCGATATAACTTGTCGTTAGATCGTTCAACGGAATACTGGTGAACAGGTGCTGAGGTCCGACGAAACAAGCTGTCTTTCCTCTTGTGCTGGTAGCACATTCACAGGAACATGTTAATTTTAAATAATTAAACCAGTAGATTGATTCATTGAGGAAATGTTTTCTATCTACGACCTTCATTATCAAGCCTAATATTATTATTATTATTGTTCCCTTGGGTTCCTAGTGGAACATAGGGCTTCAACTGCACGTCTCCACTTGCTTCTGTCTTGTGCTGTTCTTTTCACTTGCGTCCATGTTATTCCATACTGTTTCATCTCCTCCTCACACGATCTCCTCCATGTCACCCTTGGACGTCCCACTCGCCGCTTCCCTTTCGGGTTCCACTCGAGGGCCTGACGCGCGATGTCACTCAACGGCCTCCTCAGCGAGTGTCCAATCCATCTCCACTTCCTCCTGCATATTTGTTGGGCGATTGGTTCCTGTTTCGTTTGTTCCCATAGCTTCTTGTTTGTGATTCTTTCCGGCCATCTAATCTTCAGTATGGAGCGAAGACAGTTGTTGATAAAGGTCTGCAACCTGTTGAAAATATTCTTGGTGACCCGCCAAGTTTCTGATCCGTAAAGCAAAATTGACTTCACGTTTGTATTGAAAATCCGAATTTTGTTGTTGATGGTGGGTGACGAAGATTTCCAGATTGGTTTCAGATTGATGAATGTGTTTCTCGCCTTCCCGATTCTCGATTTGACATCCTCGTCCGTTCCTCCTGTGGTTGAGACAATGCTCCCTAGATAAGTGAAAGAAGTAACCTCTTTCAAATCCCTCCCGTTGATAGTGATTGGCGCTGGATGTTGCTGCTGTTGTTGTTGGTGGTGGTTGGTTATTTTCATAACCTCCGTCATGTCTATGTTCATCTGGAGTCCTGTCTTTGCTGCTTCTTCGACCAGTTTGTCGGTTTTCGCTTGTAAGTCTTCGATTTTGTGTGACATCAAACATAAATCATCCACGCGCGAAATCCAGGTCTTCTAGGTTCTTCGCGTTGGTCCAGGATATCCCTGTCTTCTCGTTTCCCACTGTCTGACGCATAATCCAGTCCACCACAATTAGGAATATCATTGGTGATAATAAGCACCCTTGTCTGACTCCAGTGTTTACTCGAAACGCTTCGCTGAGTTTTCCGTTGTGGATCACTTGAAATGTGCCGTTGTCGTACAGTTGTTGAATAAGGTTGATGAATATTTGTGGTACGCCGTAGTACTCGAGTAGTTTTCAAATAACTTCGCGGTCAACGCTGTCGAAGGCCTTCTCAAAGTCGATAAAGTTGAGGTAGAGATTTGATTGCCATTCCATGCTTTGTTCGATGATAATGCGTAGAGTTGCAATTTGGTCAGAACATGATTTGCCGTTCCTGAATCCAGCTTGTTCTGGTCGGAGTTCTGTATCCAGTGCGTCCTTGATTCTCTCCAGGATGATGCGACTCAGGATTTTACTTGAAGTCGTTAGGAGCATGATTCCCTGCCAGTTCTTGCAGAGTCCTAGGTCGCCCTTCTTTGCTAGTTTCACGAGGTAACCTTTCCTCCAGTCAGTAGGCACCTTTCCCTCTTTCCAGATCTTTTGCAATAATGGAGTCAGCATATCTGCCGTCGTTTCTGGGTCCGCTTTCAGTGCTTCAGGGGGTATTCCATCTGGTCCAGCTGCTTTTCCAGCTTTCAGAAGCTTGATTGCATTCATGACTTCAGTTTTCGTTGGAGGATTGGTGTCAACTTGCAGTTGTGTACGTGCTGTTGTTGGTATTACTGGACGGGTTGTAGGTGGTGGTCGATTCAAGAGTCCTCTGAAGTGGTCCGCCCATTGTTTAATCTATCTTTCTTCCTTGGTAATTGGGTCCCATTGGCTGTCTTTTATAAGTTTCACTTGTGTTGATCTCTTCTCGGATAGAGACTTGGTTATCTGATACAGTGTCCTCAGGTCCCTTTTGCCTGCTGCCTTCTCAGCTTCAGTAGCCAGGTTGTCGTAGAATTGTCTTTTGTCCTTCCTGGCACTCTCCTTCACTTCTTTGTCCAGTGCTGTGTAAGTTGAGTTCAGCGTCTCTTTCTCTTGTCCATCTTTGCATTGAATCATTTTCTCTTTCACTTTTCTCCTCTCCTCTATTAGTTTCCAAGTGTCTGTTGAGAGCCATTCCTTGTCTTGTTTCTTCTTTCTTCCTAAAACCGTTGAACACGTTTCGTTGAAAATTACCTTCAGAGAGTTCCAATGGTCTTCCACGGATGATTCCTCAGTGGTGCCACGTAGTGTTTCCTGCTTTGCTCTGACAGTTGCAGTGAAAATGTCCTGTGTGATTGTGTCCTTCAGTTTTTGCGTGTTGAACGTGCATTGTGGCCTATCCCCAGGTATCCTCGAGGCTTTCAGCTGCACCTTGAAAGTCCCTTGGACTAGATAGTGGTCTGAACCCACATCTGCTCCTCTCCTCAATCTTGTGTCCAGTAGGCTCCGTCTCCACTTTCTTGAGATTGAAATGAAGTCTATCTGGTTTTGGTGTGTCCATCTGGTGAATTCCAGGTTGTCTTGTGTATATCCCTGTGTTTGAACACACTGCCACCAATCACCAAATCATTGAAGGCGCAGAAGTCTGAGAAGAGTTCGCCATTTTCGTTCATTTCACCGAGGGCCTCACGACCCATGGTGAGTTCTCTTCCTGTATTGTCTCCTCCCAGCTTCGCATTCATATCACCCATCAGGATTTTGATATCGCTCTTTGGGACGTTGTCCATTACTGTTTGTAGTTGACTGTAGAAATCCTCCTTCTTCTCTTGTTCTGAGACGTTTGTAGACGCATAGCATTGAATGATTGTAACCTTCTTTCCTTTTGAGTTGAACCTGGCTGTCATTATCATGGAGGAGATTGGTTCCCACTGCATGAGAGATTTAGCCGCTGTTGGTGAAATCATGACGGCTACTCCCTCGGTGTGCTCGTGATCGTCCTCTGGGAGACCGGAGTAAATTAGTGTCTCTCCAGTTGGTAGTTGGCACCTTCCGCATCCATTCCGTCTGCTCTCGCAGATTCCCAACACTTATATTTTATATCTCCTCATTTCTGCGGCTAACTGAGCGGCCTTTCCAGTTTCGTACATTGTACGAATATTCCACGTCCCCATCCTTACTTTTGCTTTCATCGAAAGAGGGCACATTGGCTGACTGGCTTCCCGAAGGCTTTCACCAGCCTGCGTCATTTCACTTCCCCAATTCCAGCTAAAAATTAGGTCATTGTTTGTATTTGTAGAATTTTAAATATATTTGTGCATTGAAGTTTTTGTAGCAGTTTGGTTAGGTTTTGGGGTTGGAGTTGCTAGCACCACGCCACAAACCTCCCACTGCATCCGGGCTTGGGACCAGCTAGAATGCTAGTAACCTAGTAATCAGAAAACGACACCATTATTCTACTCACACGTTCTTGTCAGCAGCACGAAATCCACTCTTGCGTGCATCAGCGAATATTTTCTTGTTTGTCTTTTTGCGATAATAATGTAAGATCTCATCATATACCGTGACGACTGATTACTTCTCGTTGACATCTTCCAAAACATTCATCTTGTTCTCTCAGTCTAACCGACAGGAGTGAAACATTGAATCAACTGAATTCTAACTTTTTATACTCAGTCACATATTTTCACGACTAACAGATCCATTGGGTACTTTCATTCTATCAGCATATGCTGAGGACATCCAGCAGAACAAAGAAATCATTCGGCAGTAAATCCTGAAATCGCACCATGTAATCTGATTCTCACCATAATAATAGATCACGTGCACTTGTATCAAATTACACCCTATCGATTGACCGAGATGAGCAGTTTTGTGTCATTCAGATCAACCAGTAGTGTTTTCCAGTCACTTTGGCCGACAGTTCACTTTTCTCCAAAAATTTTGGCATGTCTATCAATGTCGACACGACTGAATTTGATTTAAGCATCCTCCACAAACTATGACACCATGAACACACATTTTCGCCATTGATGAACGCCACCAGTAATGGAATTAACAAGTGGCTAGATTTCGTGACACATTCCCACTCTGTAATGTCCCCTGCTTCACGCACAGCCACTCAGTCAAGATGATAATGCTTGTGATTAGTGTGTTGACAAGAGTCAACTGAATGGTAAATGCTCAGTGCACCGATATAACTTGTCGTCAGATCGTTCAACGGAATACTGGTGAACAGGTGCTGAGGTCCGACGAAACAAGCTGTCTTTCCTCTTGTGCTGGGAGCATAGTCACAGGAACATGTTAATTGTGAGTAATTGAACTAGTAGATTGATTCATTGAGGAAATGTTTTCTATCTACGGCCTTCATTATCAAGCCTAATAGTCACCTCTGTAATTGCTAAATAAGATGAAGTAAATATGAATAAGTAGTCAATTAGTACATACAAATTGTTTCGATAAAGGTGTTCAGATTATAGAACGAAGTAATCCATTTGACTTTACGCTTTCTACTCCTGAGTCGATGGAATTTTTAGAAGGTCGTTTCGTCTTATTCACCTACACACTGCTGGATAGTGAAGTAGGTCAACCAGTGTATTCACTAAATGTTACGCACTCACCAGGTATAAATTATCCACTGACAAGGAAATGCACATAACTTACTCTTTGTGGATCTTTACTAGTTGTTAGAGCAGTGGTGAGAGGGAGAATGACATAAAAATCCACAACCAATAATGTCTATTTCAACTCGAACTGAGGTGTCGATGACATGAGCCATGTAAATGTTAGATGACATGCTATTGAATGTTGTAGACGAAAAGGCAAGGCGCTTGCTAGTATGAATTTATCTGTGACACGTGAAATCCTTTTTTCATTGTTTTATTCTTTCAAGGTTCCGAGTGGAATACAGGGCTTCAGGGTAACAGGTCTGATGATTCGGTAGCGGTGGTTTAGATTCTACGTTGAAGGTGTGGTGGCCTATTTGACGACCAACCTTCCCACTTCAACGGATTAACTACCGGCTTAACGAGGTTCAGGAGTGCTCCGCACATTAGTTGACCCTGGAACCACGTGAGGCGTAGTTAGTGGGCGTTCAACCACTGAGCCACCGACACACACTTCATCGTCTTATTCTACATAATTCGGAATATTTTAGTAAAAAGCGGCTGGTTGTCATCGAACATCACTCAAAAATATTACCTATAACTATCTATTTGCCCCTCTGTGCTTTTTTACCACTAACTAATACCTATAATTGTATATATATTGATGGATTTACATGTTCAAATTGGCTTAATTCAGTGAGCCTACGATTTAGGTAACATTTTGGTTAACTGTAATTGATATTGTTGTTGTTGTTGCTTGTTACCCTTCTTGTTGTGAATTATTTTCCCGTGCTGGTGTTGTTCTGCTTGTTTTATTCCCTGTTTTCCTGGTTTTAAGGGGAGCAACCAACAAGGTCGCATCTCTATAAATTATAATTTAATGTAACAATCCCCCTTCCCAGGCGTGAGGCTAGCAACCCCACCCTGTAAGCAAACCTGCTACAGAAACTTCAGCATGACGAATCTCCTTGCGCCAAAAGAAAAAGTTTGTGTGAGGACATGGAATGCCCGCACCATGCACGAGATTGGCAAAGCTGCCCAGATCGCAAACGAAATGAAAAGATATGGAATTCAAGTACTGGGGATACGTAAAAGCAGATGGAACGATAATGGACTCACCAAATTGTCAACGGCTGAGTAAGTGATTTACTCCGGTCACCCAGAGGATAACCACATACACACCGAGGGCGTGGCTATCATGATGTCACCAACGGCAGCGAAGGCCCTGACGCAATGGGAGGCGATCTCGCCCAGGATAATGACACACCGCCAGACTCAACTTCAAAGGAACGAAAGTGTCAATTATACAATGCTATGCACCGACAAAAAACGCAGACCTCGAAAAGAAAGAAGAATTCTATAGACAACTGCAGACAACAACGGACAATACTCCAGCTGGTGACATTAAAATGCTAATGGGAGACATGAACGCCAAACTGGGATCAGACAACACAGGATGGGAACTCATCATGGGTAGAGAAGCTCTCGGAGAAATGAATGAAAACGGAGAACTCTTCGCCCACTTCCGCGCCTTCAATGAACTAGTGATTGGTGGCAGCGTATACAAACACAAGGATATTCACCAGGCTACATGGGTGTCACCAGATGGGCGAACCAAAAACCAAATTGACTTCATCTCAATCTCAAGGAAGTGGAGGCGTAGCCTGCTGGACACAAAAGTAAGAAGAGGAGCAGACGTTGGCTCAGGCCACTACCTCGTACAAGGGATAATCCAAATCAAATTAAAAGATTTCAGAAAAGCAGGAGCTGCAGATAGACCACAAGCCAAGTTCAACACTCAAAACCTGAAGGACCAGGAAACAAAGGACATCATCACAGCAAGCATAAAGAACAAAGCCGAGACACAAATCAACACTGGCGAAGAGGTCAGCGTCGGAAAGCACTGGAACAACTTGAAAACAGTGTGGAGTCAAACCTGCATGGAAGTTCTAGGCAGAAAGAAGAGGCAGGACAAACAGTGGCTCACTACGGACACTTGGAAACTGATAGAAGAGAGAGGGATGGTGAAACAAAAGATTCTCCAGTGCACCGACGAGCAACAAAAACATGATTTGAATGCAAACTACAAGACACTGAACAAAAGAGTAAAGAATAGTGCCAGAGAAGACAAAAGGAAGTACTATGAAACCATGCCAAGTGAGGCAGAACAAGCTGCAGGCAAAAGAGATCTCGCAACACTCTACCAAACAACTAGGTACCTATCGGGCAAAAGTTTGACACAAAGAAGCCAGTGAAGGATGACAATGGAAAGTCAGTCACCAAAGAAGTGGAGCAAAGGAAACACTTGACTGAACACTTCAAAAGACTCCAAAATCGACCACCACCTACAACGCGCTCAACAATACCAACAACAGAAACAGAGCTACCAGTGAACAGCAACCCCTCGATGAAATCAGATATCCTGAAGACAATCAAGATGCTAAAAGCTGGAAAAGCAGCAGGACCAGATGGAATCCCAGCAGAAGCATTGGAAATTGATTCAGAGACAACAGCGGACTTGATGACGCCACTACTGGAGAAGGCGTGGAAATAAGGCAAAGTACCCGAGGATTGGAAGAAAGGATACTTATTCAAACTACCAAAGAAAGGAGACCTAAGTCAATACAAGAACTGGCGCGGAATTATGCTCCTGTCCATCCCAAGCAAAATACTAAGTCGCATCATTCTGGAGGGAATCAAACATGCCCTGGATGAAAAACTTCGACCGGAACAGGCTGGATTCAGGAGAAACAAATCATGTATTGATCAGATCGCCACATTACGGATCATCATTGAACAAAGCTTGGAATAGCAGTCACCTCTCTATCTCAACTTCATCGACCTTGAAAAGGCCCTCGATAGCGCAGCGTCGATCGAGAGGTGATTTGGAAACTACTACGCTACTATGGGGTGCCACCGACAATTATACATCTCATCCAACAGCTGTACGACAATGCTGCATGCCAAGTAATCCACAATGGGAAACTTACAGAATCCTTCGAAGTGAGAACAGGAGTAAGACAAGACTATCTACTATCACCAATGATTTTCCTGAATGCAGTAGATTGGATAATGCGACAAACAGCGAGCAATGAGGAAACAGGCATAAAATGGACTCACACAAAATGCTTGGGGGATCTCGACTTCGCCGATGATATACGTCTGATTTCCCACAAACAGGAAGATATGCAAGCGAAAAGCAACAAGTTGGCAGAAGAAGCATCAAAGATAGGAATTCATTCAGGTGAACATAGAGAAAATAGAGGTGGTAAAGATTTGTGCGCAACGCCACCAACAGCAACGACAACAACAACAACAGACAACGATCAGCATAAATGGGAGGAACCTGAAAGAAGCAACCTCTTTTACCTACCTGGGAAGCATCGTTTCAACTACAGGTGAAACTGACGAGGATATCAAACCAAGAATCGGAAAAGCAAGACAAGCTTTCACTACTCTCAAGTCTGTGTGGAGTTCAGCAGCACTCAGCATGAAAAAGAGAATAAGATCCGGATTTTCAACTCCAATGTGAAGTCTGTGCAACTATTCCTACCTACTTATTATTATTGTACTGTACAATAATAATAATAATAAGTCCTATCATTTAGCCTCCTATAACTGCTTCTAGTTCTACCAGATGAAATACAAGGAGAGAGCTGCATATAGAGAGGATGCTCGGAGTCTGACAATATAGAATTCGCTAGTCTCTTACATGACATCATGTGTCTATCCACAAAAGTGTTAGCCAGTTGGTTTAACGAAATCCCACTTCCCCTACTAACAGCTTCTAGTGCCCTACGCAGCAAAGCAAAATCTTTCTTAAGTAGTCCAGGAAAGATTAATGGGGAGCAGTAAAGAGGGATGGGTAGAATACAAGAATTGACAAACTGAGAAAGCAAAGACTGCTTTATACCAGACTGTTTTAACTTCCTAACGTAGAACGTTAAGCGAAACATCTTTCTAGTAACTAGCAAGATGTGAGAGAACCAGGAAAGATCGGAGGAAATTCTAAGTCCAAGGTACTTGACATTAGATGTAATTTCAACCTCCATGCCGTCAATGATAGTACATTCTTAGCTTTGACTCCGTTTGCCATTGAGGTTCAACTCAATTATTGGAATACCAGCCAACTTGATGAATGGTAATTGTTTTCTTATAGTCAAACATTGTCCACTGTACATGCCTTATTTCAGTACCCGTAGCTGCTGAACATTGTTGATTCGTACTCCACTATTCTGTGTCTGTCCTTCACGCATTATTTACAACGACACGAGGATTGTCTTTAACACAGAATTGCTATTTTTTAATTATTGACTCACATTGACTGCGGTTTGGACGGTATTTTTCACAGACATCTCACAGTCGAGGTTTGTATATTATATTTCAATATTTCATGTTTATTAGTATAGTATTGTAGATTAGATGAATCGTGTGTTTTTGGACTTTACGCATCAGTGCGAGTGCGGTATGCATAATCGTTTCGATTATCGTCTTGAATTACTTTTCGATGATTTTCATCATCATATCTCGAGGAAAACCTAGTAGCTGGACTGAACATTCTGTGAAATCCACATTCCCAGGTCTCCGAAAGAACTTTTCCAAATTATTCGCAAATCAGTCATTCAATTGACCCCATGTAACTTTGTTTGTTCCCTTAAATATTTCACTTGGAAATTTGTCTACACTGGAGGGTTAGCAGAATTGCACACCTAGTATTTTCTCAACAACAGAGAATTTCCAACTATGTGTGCGTCGCGCATCATTTTCGAAGCCATTCCTTGACTGAGAAGGTGACAAAAATGGCTGATATTCACCGGACTGCACCTTAAAGTTAGCTGCTTCTACCGAAAATTCCATTAGCGTTAGTGGTGTGAGAAGATATTGCAGCAAGATACTACTAATACTACTAGTAGAAGTAGTAATCACATCCGTAGGCGGTGGTAGCCAAATGACCTTCAATATACAACCTAATCATACAGTGTAGCGTGATCACATTACAAAATCTGATGAAATATTTCTCTATTTTTGTACCTGGAATCTCTCTTCATCTCATCGTCTTAATTATTTATCAATTTGTTGACAAGAGATTTTATAAATAGAAAAGTGAATTAACCATGAGAATGACCTCAAAGATGTCGTAATTATGTTAATGAATCATACGATAATGTGGTGAATAGAAGAGAAATGAGAAATGATGGCCAGATCTTTGAGATGCTTGCATTGTGATAGCAGAACAAAGAGATATTTCATACCAGTGTCGCCCACTTGAAATACTGACATAATGCGAGGACAGATTGGGATAAGCCTACATTGTAACTTCATTTGTTTGAGTGTAGTCATATTCTGCTACTTCCGTTCATGTTTCATCCTCTGAACATTCCTTCCCAATGATTCTGGCCGATTTGCATTTAAGAGTAAATTGGTCATTCCGTTGTTCAAGATTCCTTCAGAAGACGACACCATTATTCTACTCACACGATCTTGTCAGCAGCACGAAATCCACTCTAACGTGCATACGCGAATATTTGCTTGTTTGTCGTTTTGCGATATTAATATAACATCTCATCATATACTGTGACAAATGATTACTTCTTGTTGACATCTCCCAAGACGTTCACCTTGTTCTCTCAGTCTAACAGACAAGAGAGAAACACTGAATCACCTGAATTCTAACTTTTTATACTGCGTCACATATTTTCACGACTAACAGATACCTTGGGTATTTTCATTATATCAGCATACGCTGAGGACATCCAGCAGAACAAAGAAATCATTCGGCAGTAAATCCTGAAATCGCACCATGTAAACTGATTCTTACCATAATTGTTGATCAAGTGCACTTGTATCAAAATACGCATTATCGATTGATCGAGATGAATAGTTGTAGATCACTCAGATCAACCATTAGTGTTTTCCAGTCACTTTGGACATCAGTTCACATTTCAAGATAAAATTATTATTATTTGCTTTAGTTCCTAGAGGAACATAGGGCTTCAGCCATGCGTATCCATTGCGTTCGGTTCCCTGCTAGAGTTTTCACCTGGCTCCAGGTCTGCCCACATGCTTTCATCACCTCTTCACATGATCTCCTCCAGGTCACCCTTGGACGACCAACACGTCGCTTCCCTTTCGGGTTCCACTCGAGCAATGGCTTGTCTAGTGATGTCACATTCTGGTTTCCTCAGAGTGTGGCCAAACCATCTCCATTTCTTCCTGCCTATTTGTTTCACAATCGGTTCCTGGTTGGTTCGCTCCCAGAGATCTTTGTTGCTGATCCTTTCCGGCCATCTGATCTTGAGTATTGAGCGAAGAGATCTGTTAATGAAGGTCTGTAGCTTGTTTTAGGTGCTTTTCGTGACACGCCAAGTCTCTGATCCGTATAGTAGTACTGACTTCACATTGGAGTTGAAAATCCCGATTTTATTTTTGACGCTGAATGATGTTGACCTCCACACAGACTTGAGAGTAATGAAAGCTTGCCTTCCTTTCCCGATCCTTGCTTTGATATCCTCGTCAGTTCCGCCTGTAGTTGAAACAATGCTTCCCAAGTAGGTAAAGGAGGTAGTTTCTTCCAGGTTCTTTCCATTTATGCTGATTGCTGTCTGTTGTTGTTGCTGTGGCTGTTGGTGTTGGCCAAGAATCTTCATCACCTCCGTTTTCTCTATGTTCACCTGGAGTCCTGTCTTTGATGCTTCTTCTGCCAACTTGTTACTTTTCACTTGCATATCTTCCAGTTTGTGGGAAATCAGACATATATCATCGGCGAAGTCCAGATCCTCCAAGTTCTCTTTTTGTGTGAGTCCATTTTATGCCTGTTTCCTCATTGCCCGCTGTTTGTCGCATTATCCAATCTACCGTAATCAGGAAAAACATTGACGATAGTAGGCAACCCTGTCTTACTCCTGTCTTCACTTCGAAGGATTCCGTGAGCTTCCCGTTGTGGATTACTTGGCATGCAGCGTTATCATACAACTGTTGGATGAGATGTATAATTGTCGGTGGCACCCCGTAGTAGCGAAGTAGTTGCCAAATCACCTCTCGATCGACGCTGTCAAAGGCCTTTTCAAAGTCGATGAAGTTGAGATAGAGAGGTGACTGCCATTCCAAACGTTGTTCAATGATGATCCGTAGTGTGGCGATTTGATCAATACATGACTTGTTTCTCTTGAATCCAGCCTGTTCCGGTCGAAGTTTTTCATCCAGGTTGGCGTGTTTGATTCTCTCCAGGATGATGCAGCTTAGTATTTTGCTTGGGATGGACAGGAGCATAATTCCGCGCCAGTTCTTGCATTGACTTGGGTCTCCTTTCTTTGGTAGTTTGAATAAGTATCCTTTCTTCCAATCCTCGGGTACATTGCCTTCTTTCCACACCTTCTCCAGTTGTGGCGTCATCAAGTCCGCTGTTGTCTCTGGGTCCGTTTTCAATGCTTCAGCTGAGATTCCATCTGGTCCTGCTGCTTTTCCAGCTTTTAGCATCTGGATTGCCTTCAGAACATCTGATTTCGTCGGGGGGTTGGTGTTCACTGGTAGCTCTGTCTCGGTTGTTGATATTGTTGGGCGCGTTGTAGGTGGTGGTCGATTTTGGAGTCTTTTGAAGTATTTAGCCCAGTGTTTTCTTTGCTCCACTTCTTTGGTGAGTGACTTTCCATTTTCATCCTTCACCGGCTTAATTTGTGTCAATCTTTTGTCTGATAGGTACCTAGTTGTTTGGTAGGGTGTTGCGAGATCTCTTTTGCCTGCTGCTTGTTCTGCTTCACTTGCCATGGCTTCATAATATTTTCCTTTGTCTTCCTTGGCACTCTTCTTCACTCTTTTGTTCACTGTCTTTTAGTTTGCATTCAAATCATGTTTTTGTTGCTCGTCGGTGCACTGGAGAATCTTTTGTTTCACCATCCTTCTCTCTTCTATTAGCCTCCAAGTGTCCGTCGTGAGCCACTGTTTGTCCTGTCTCTTCTTTCTGCCCAGAACTTCCATGCAGGTTTCGCTCCATCCTGTTTTCAGGTTTTCCCAGTGTTTTTCGACGCTGACCTCTTCGCCAGTGTTGATTTGTGTCTCAGCTTTGTCCTTTATACTTGCAGTGAAGATATCCTTTGTATCCTGGTCCTTCAGTTTTTGAGTGTTGAACTTGGCTTGTGGTCTGTCTGCAGCTCCTGATTCTCTGAAAGCTTTTAATTTGATTCGGATTGTCCCTTGTACGAGGTAGTGGTCTGAGCCAACTTCTGCTCCTCTTCTTTCTTTCGTGTCCGTTAGGCTGCGCCTCCACTTCCTTGAGATTGAGATGAAGTCAATTTGGTTTTGGTTCGCCCATCTGGTGACACCTATTTAGCCTTGTGGATATCCTTGTGTTTGTACACACTGCCACCAATCACTAGCTCATTGAAGGTGCAGAAGTGGGTGAAGAGTTCTCCATTTTCATTCATTTCTCCGAGAGCTTCTCTACCCATGATGAGTTCCCTTCCAGTGTTGTCTGGTCCCGGTTTGGCGTTCATGTCTCCCATTAGTATTTTAATATCACCAGCTGGAGTATTGTCCATTGCTGCCTGTAGTTGTCTGTAGAATTCTTCTTTCGTTTCGAGGTCTGCGTTGTTTGTGGGTGCATAGCATTGTATAATTGACACTTTTCTTCCTTTGGAGTTGAATCTGGCGCTCATTATTCTGGGTGAGATCGCCTCCCACTGTATCAGAGCCTTCGTTGCGGTTGGTGACATCATGATAGCCACGCCCTCGGTGTGTGTGTGGTTGTCTTCTGGGTGACCGGAGTAAATCACTGACTCACCTGTTGAGAATTTGGTGAGTCCGTTTCCGTTCCATCTGCTTTCGCAGATCCCCAATACTTGTAGTCCGTATCTTCTCATTTCGCTTGCGATCTGGGCAGCTTTGCTAGTCTCGTGCATGGTGCGGACATTCCATGTCCCCACACAGACTTTTTCTTTTGACGCAAGGAGATTGTTCACGCTGAAGTTTCTGTAGCAGGTTTGTTTACAGGGTGGGGTTGCTGGCCTCACGCCTGAGTTTAGTCTTTGGGTACCTGAAATAGAAGAAAGGTTAGTGTTGCGTGACCGCAGAGCCCAGGGGCCATCTGCTTGAGGCCGGTCACACACGGCCTGGTGTGTCTCAGTAGTGTACTTATCACTTCTGCCCTGTGACACGGCAGCAGAGATAAAATATTGCACGTCTATTAATGTCGACACGACTGAATGTGATTTAAGCAGCCTCCACAAACTATGACACCATGAACACACATTTTCGCCATTGATGAACGCCACCAGTAATGGAATTAACAAGTGGCTAGATTTCGTGACACATTCACACTCTGTAATGTCCCCTGCTTCATGCACAGACACCCAGTAACAATGATACTGCTTTTGCGTAGTGTGTTGATAGGCTTTAACTGAATGGTAGATGCTCAGTGGACCGAAACAACTTGTCGTCAGATCGTTCAACGGAATACTGGTGAACAGGTGCTGAGGTCCGACGAAACAAGCTGTCTTTCCTCTTGTGCTGGCAGCACATTCACAGGAACATGTTAATTGTGTTTAACTAGTAGACTGATTCATTGAGGAAATGTTTTCTATCTACGACCTTCATCATCAAGCATAATAGTCACCTCTGTAATTGCTAAATAAGACGAAGTATGTATGAATAAGTAGTCACTTAATACATACAAATTGTTGCGTAAAATGTGTTCAGATTATAGAACGAAGTAATCCATTTGACTTTACGCTTTCTACTACTGAGTTGATGGAAATTTTAGAAGGTCGTTTCTTCTCACTCACCTAAACAATGCTGGATACTGAAGTAGGTCAACCAATGTGTTCACTAAATGTTACCCACTCACCAGGTATAAATTATCCACTGACAAGGAAATGCACATAACTTACTCTTTGTGGATCTTTACTAGTTGTTAGAGCAGTGGTGAGAGGGAGAATGACATAAAAATCCACAACCAATAATGTCTATTTCAACTCGAACTGAAGTGTCGATGACATGAGCTATGTAAATGTTACATGACATGCTATTTAATGTTGTAGACGGAAAGGGCCAGTCGTTTGAAAGTATGAATTCATCTGTAACACGTGAAATCCTTTTTTCATTGTTTTATTCGTTCAACCTTCGGAGTGGAATACAGGCCTTCAGGGTAACAGGTGTGATGATTCGGTAGCGGTGGTTTTGATTCTACGTTGTAGGGTTGGTGGCCTATTTGACGACCAACCTTCCCACTTCAACGGATTAACTATCGGCCTAACGAGGTTAAGGAGTGCTCTGCACATTAGTTGGGCCTGGAACCACGTGAGGCGTAGTTAGTGGGCGTTCAACCACTGAACCACCGACACACGCTTCATCGTCTTATTCTACATAATTCGGAATATTTTAGTAAAAGGCGACTGGTTGTCACCGAACATCACTCAAAAACATTACCTATTACTATCTATTTTCCACTGTGTGCTTTTTTAACACTAACTAATACCTATAATTGTATATATATTGATGGATTTACATGTTTAAGTTGGCTTTTGTCAGTGAGCCTACGATTTTGGTATCATTTTGGTTACCTGCAATTGATATTGTGGTTGTTGTTGTTGCTCGTTACCCTTCTTATTGTGAATTATTTTCCCGTGCTGGTGTTGTTCTGCTTGTTTTATTCCCTGTTTTCCTGGTTTTAAGGGGAGCAACCAACAAGGTCGCATCTCTATAAATTATAATTTAATGTAACAATCCCCCTTCCCAGGCGTGAGGCTAGCAACCCCACCCTGTAAGCAAACCTGCTACAGAAACTTCAGCATGACGAATCTCCTTGCGCCAAAAGAAAAAGTTTGTGTGAGGACATGGAATGCCCGCACCATGCACGAGATTGGCAAAGCTGCCCAGATCGCAAACGAAATGAAAAGATATGGAATTCAAGTACTGGGGATATGTGAAAGCAGATGGAACGGGAATGAACTCACCAAATTCTCAACGGGTGAGTCAGTGATCTACTCCGGTCACCCAGAGGATAACCACATACACACCGAGGGCGTGGCTACCATGATGTCACCAACGGCAGCGAAGGCCCTGATGCAATGGGAGGCGATCTCGCCTAGGATAACAACCGCCAGATTCAACTCCAAAGGAACGAAAGTGTCAATTATACAATGCTATGCACCGACCAACAACGCAGACCTCGAAACGAAATAAGAATTCTACAGACAACTACAGGCAACAATGGACAATACTCCAGCTGGTGACATTAAAATACTAATGGGAGACATGAACGCCAGACTGGGATCAGACAACACAGACAGGGAACTCATCATGGGTAGAGAAGCTCTCGGAGAAATGAATGAAAACGGAGGACTCTTCGCCGACTTCTGCGCCTTCAATGAACTAGTGATTGGTGGCAGCGTATACAAACACAAGGATATCCACAAGGCTACATGGGTGTCACCAGATGGGCGAACCAAAATCAAATTGACTTCATCTCAATCTCAAGTAAGTGGAGGCGCAGCCTACCGGACACGAAAGTAAGCAGGGGAGCAGACGTTGACTCAGACCACTACCTCGTACAAGGGACAATCCAAATCAAATTAAAAGCTTTCAGAGAATCAGGAGCTGCAGACAGACCACAAGCCAAGTTCAACACTCAAAACCTGAAGGACCAGGATACAAAGGATATCTTCACTGCAAGTATAAAGGACAAAGCTGAGACACAAATCAACACTGGCGAAGAGGTCAGCGTCTAAAAGCACTGGAACAACTTGAAAACAGTGTGGAGTCAAACCTGTATGGAAGTTCTAGGCAGAAAGAAGAGGCAGGACAAACAGTGGCTCACTGCGGACACTTGGAAACTGATAGAAGAGAGAAGGATGGTGAAACAAAAGATTCTCCAGTGCACAGACGAGCAACAAAAACATGATTTGAATGCAAACTACAAGACACTGAACAAAAGAGTAACGAAGAGTACCAGAGAAGACAAAATAAAATATTATGAAGCCATGGCAAGTGAAGCAGAACAAGCTGCAGGCAGAGGAGACCTCGCAACACTCTACCAAACAACTAGGTACCTATCGGGCAAAAGTTTGACACAAATTAAGCCGGTGAAGGATGACAATGGAAAGTCACTCACCAAAGAAGTGGAGCAGAAGAAACACTGGGCTGAACACTTCAAAAGACTCCTAAATCAATCATCACATACAACGCGCCCAACAATACTAACAACAGAGACAGAGCTTCTAGTGAACATCAACCCCCCGACGAAATCAGATGTTCTGAAGGCAATCAAGATGCTAAAAGCTGGAAAAGCAGCAGGACCAGATGGAATCCCAGCAGAGGCATTGAAAATGGACCCAGAGACAACAGCGGACTTGATGACGCCACTACTGGAGAAGGTGTGGAAAGAAAGTAATGTACCCGAGGATTGGAAGAAAGGATACCTATTCAAACTACCAAAGAAAGGAGACTTAAGTCAATGCAAGAACTGGCGTGGAATTATGCTCCTGTCCATCCCAAGCAAAATACTAAGCCGCATCATGCTGAAGAGATTCAAACATGCCCTAGATGAAAAACTTCGACCGGAACAGGCTGGATTCAGTAGACACAAGTCATGCATTGATCAGATCGTCACATTACGGATCATCATTGAACAAAGCTTGGAATGGCAGTCACCTCCCTATCTCAACTTCATCGACTTTGAAAAGGCCTTTGACAGCGTCGATCGAGAGGTGATTTGGAAACTACTACGCTACTATGGGGTGCCACCGACAATTATACATCTCATCCAACAGCTGTACGACAATGCTGCATGCCAAGTAATCCACAACGGGAAACTTACGGAATCCTTCGAAGTGAGAACAGGAGTAAGACAAGCTGGCTGCCTACTATCGCCAATGATTTTCCTGATTGCAGTGGATTGGATAATGCGACAAACAGCGGGCAATGAGGAAACAGGCATAAAATGGACTAACACAAAAAACCAACTTGGAGGATCTGGACTTCGCCAATGATATATGTCTGATTTCCCACAAACTGGAAGATGTGCAAGCGAAAAGCAACAAGTTGGCAGAAGAAGCATCAAAGATAGGAATTCATTCAGGTGAACATAGAGAAAATAGAGGTGGTAAAGATTTGTGCGCAACGCCACCAACAGCAACGACAACAACAACAACAGACAACGATCAGCATAAATGGGAGGAACCTGAAAGAAGCAACCTCTTTTACCTACCTGGGAAGCATCGTTTCAACTACAGGTGAAACTGACGAGGATATCAAACCAAGAATCGGAAAAGCAAGACAAGCTTTCACTACTCTCAAGTCTGTGTGGAGTTCAGCAGCACTCAGCATGAAAAAGAGAATAAGATCCGGATTTTCAACTCCAATGTGAAGTCTGTGCAACTATTCCTACCTACTTATTATTATTGTACTGTACAATAATAATAATAATAAGTCCTATCATTTAGCCTCCTATAACTGCTTCTAGTTCTACCAGATGAAATACAAGGAGAGAGCTGCATATAGAGAGGATGCTCGGAGTCTGACAATATAGAATTCGCTAGTCTCTTACATGACATCATGTGTCTATCCACAAAAGTGTTAGCCAGTTGGTTTAACGAAATCCCACTTCCCCTACTAACAGCTTCTAGTGCCCTACGCAGCAAAGCAAAATCTTTCTTAAGTAGTCCAGGAAAGATTAATGGGGAGCAGTAAAGAGGGATGGGTAGAATACAAGAATTGACAAACTGAGAAAGCAAAGACTGCTTTATACCAGACTGTTTTAACTTCCTAACGTAGAACGTTAAGCGAAACATCTTTCTAGTAACTAGCAAGATGTGAGAGAACCAGGAAAGATCGGAGGAAATTCTAAGTCCAAGGTACTTGACATTAGATGTAATTTCAACCTCCATGCCGTCAATGATAGTACATTCTTAGCTTTGACTCCGTTTGCCATTGAGGTTCAACTCACTTATTGTAATACCAACCAACCTATTTGATGTATGGTAATTGTTTTCTTATAGTCAAACACTGTCCATTGTATATGCCTTATTTCAGTACCCGTAGCTGCTGAACATTGTTGATTCGTACTCCTCTATTCTGTGTCTGTCATTCACGCATCATTTCAAAGGACACTTGGGTCGTCTTTAACACAGCATTGCTATTTTTTGAGTAATTATTGACTCACATTGACTGCGGTTTGGACGGTGTTTTGTCACAGACATCTCACAGTCGAGGTTTGTATATAATATTTCATAGTTTCATGTTTAGTATAGTATTGTAGATTAGATGAATCATGTGTTTCTGGATTTTACGCATCAGTACAAGTGCGGTATAAATAATTGTTTAGATATTTCATTTGAAAATTCGTCTACACTGGAGGGTTAGCAGAATTTTTCTCAACAACAGAGAATTTGCAAATATTTGTGAGTGGCGCATCATTTTCGAAGCCATTCCTTGACTGAGAAGGTGACAAAAGTGGCTGATATTCACCGGACTGCACCTCAAAGTTGGCTGCTTATACCAAAATAATAGTAGCTTTAGTTGTCTGAGAAGATGTTGCAGGAAGATACTACTAATACTACTGGTAGAAGTAGTAATCACATCCGTAGGCGGTTGTAGTCAATGACCTTCAATAAACAACCTAATCATACCTCTGTATTAACAGTGTAGCGTGATAACATTACACAATTTGATGAAATATTTCTCTATTTTTATAACTGGAATCTCTCTTCATCTCATCGTCTTAATTAATTATCAGTTTGTTGACGACAGTTTTTATAAATAGAAAAGTGAATTAACCATGAGAATGACCTCAAAGATGGCGTAATTATGTTAATGGATCATACGATTATGTGGTGATTAGAAGAGATATGAGAAAGAGTAATGTCATCCTGTGTACACAAGTATGATAAGTGAGTATGATGGCCAGATCTTTGAGATGCTTGCACTGTGATAACAGAACACCGAGGTATTTGGCATCAGTGTTGCCCATTTGACATTCTGACATAATGTGATGCAAACTGTGAGAAGCCTATATTGAAGCTCCAGTTGTTGTAGTTTAGTCATATTCTGCTACTTCCGTTCATGCCTCATCCTCTGAACATTCCTTCCCGATGATTTTAGTCGTTTTGTCATTACAAGCAAATTGGTCGCTTCGTTGTTCGAGATTCCTTCAGAAGACGACACCAATATTCTACTCACACGATCTTGTCAGTAGCACGAAATCCACTCTTGCGTGCATGAACGAATATTTTCTTGTTTGTCTTTTTGCGATAATGATATAACATCTCATCATATTCTGTGACGACTGATTACTTCTCGTTGACATCTTCCAAAACATTCATCTTGTTCTCTCAGTCTAACCGACAGAAGCGAAACACTGAATCACCTGAATTCCAACTCTTTATACTGCATCACATATTTTTGGGATGAAAAGATATTTTGTGTATGTTTATTCTGTGACCATACACTCAGGACAGTCATCAAACCACCAACGTCTTTGTTTGTAGTTACTGAGAAACCGCTCTTATGATGCAGGCGGGACTCGTCAATGTTGAACTTCTAATTTACAACGAGATTTGAATTGTGTGGGATCATCTTTGTCATCCTGAATTTTCTCACTCGCATAAAACTCATATCAGTGTACTCGAGGGAGGGAACATTGGTTCTGAATGACATGTATTCGTTGTATTTCGCCAGTCCTCACCAGCAGCGTACATTTTGTGAAATTCATAATATCCAGTTCTAGTACTTCAAATTCAAAATTACTCCACACCTTGGTCAACTCATTCGCACTCTACGCAGATCGAAGCGATTATTTACCTATGGTTTCTGCTGGAAAGCGTGATTATTCAGATCACACCATGTCATCTGATTCACACCATCACTGGTGATCAAGCCCACTTTTATCAAATCACGCATTATCGATTGATCGAGATAAGGAGTTTTGTGACACTCAGATCAGCCAGTAGTGTTTTCTAGTCACTTTGGACATCAGTTCACTTTTCCCCATAAAGTACTGCATGTTTATCAATGTCGACACGACTGAATGTGATTTGAGTAGCCTTCACAGACTAGATCACCATGAACAAATATATATTCTTCATTGATGAATGCCACCAGTAATGGAATTCACAACTGATTTGGTTTCGTGACACATTCACGCTCTTCGCTTCAGTGTACATTCTACACCTACACAGTCAGAATGATACTGATTGTGAGTAGTATGTTGATAGGCTTCAAATGAATGGTAGATGGCCAGTGGACCGAAATAACTTGTCGTCAGATCGTTCAACGGAATACTGGTGAACAAGTGCTGAGATCCGACGAAACAAGCTGTCTCTACTCTTGTGCTGGGAGCATAGTCACAGGAACATGTTAATTGTGAGAAATTAAACTAGTAGATTGATTCATTGAGGAAATGTTTTCTATCTACGGCCTTCATTATCAGGCCTAGTAGTCACCTCTGTAATTGCTAAATAAGACGAAGTAAATATGAATAAGTAGTCACTTAATGCATACACATTGTTGCAATAAAGGTGTTCAGATTATAGAACGAAGTAATCCATTTGACTTTACGCTTTCTACTACTGAGTTGATGGAAATTTTAGAAGGTCGTTTCTTCTCACTCACCTAAACAATGCTGGATACTGAAGTAGGTCAACCAATGTGTTCACTAAATGTTACCCACTCACCAGGTATAAATTATCCACTGACAAGAAAATGCACATAACTTACTCTTTGTGGATCTTTACTAGTTGTTAGAGCAGCAGTGAGAGAGAGAATGACGTAAAAATCTGAAACCATTAATGCCCATTTCCACTCGAACTGAAGTGTCGATGACATGAGCCATGTAAATGTTAGATGACATGCTACTGAATGTTGTAAACGAAAGGGCCAGGCGTTTGAAAGTATGAATTCATCTGTAACACGTGAAATCCTTTTTTCATTGTTTTATTCTTACAAGGTTCCGAGTGGAATACAGGGCTTCAGGGTAACAGGTCTGATGATTCGGTAGCGGTGGTTTCGATTCTATGTTGTAGGGTTGGTGGCCTACTTGACGATCAACCTTCCCACTTCAACGGATTAACTATCGGCTTAACGAGGTCAAGGAGTGCTCCACACAATAATTGAGTCTGGAACCATGTGAGGCGTAGTTAGTGGGCGTTCTACCACTGAAACACCAACACACACTTCATCGTTTAATTCTACATAATTCGGAATAATTACGTAAAAAGCGACTGGCTATCACCGAACATCTCTCATAAATATTCGGAAACCTTCTTATCTATTATTACTGAGGAAATGAATATCCATTATAAAAGACGCGATGAAATCCAAGAGGCTGAGTGAAAGTTACGCGTGAAGTGGTCAAACATTACAGCATCAAAATCACAAAGTGAGCAATTTTGAAACTTGTATAATCATTATCATTTCCGTCAGTGTGCGGCTGATCAGAATCTGTGAAATAGAATGATGCATTTTTGTGATGAACACACGATAACAATGTTGATACTGCAAGTGACTTGCTTTCAAGGGATAATTCTGACCGACAACGAATAATTTTTGAATTGAATAATGAACCACGACAATCTGTGAGAATGTGCAGCTTTTTTACAACACGGCCCTGTCCATTGGACTTTTATTGTATGGGAATGACTAGATGCCTTATAAATAGCAGCTTCTCAATAGGGGTCATATTAAGATACTTTCGAAACTGTTTCCAATTCCTTGGTTCATGCTTGATATCTTCAGTTTATTGTATAGTCCGACAGTCGTGTGGACAAAAACTGTTGTGGTGAGTGCTACTTATAATCCAATATAAGTAGTATATCAGAAACGAATTTCAGAAAAGTAACAAAATGTCTGAGACACTGGAAAGAGCAATCAAAGAAGAGAACCATGAGAAGAATGTTGCCATATGATGCAGAATCCAGGAAGATATTGAAAGTGACGATATTCGACCAATTCGTCAAGGATGTGGTAAATGATGTGCAAATGGCAGGTTGAAAATATGGTATACCAAATTTAGCTATGTAAAATAGGTTCCGATCTTCTCTTATTTACACTGTCACTGTGGTATTGTAGACATCAACGTTTTTTAAGGGTCCGGTTGTGATAGAGTACTGCCACTGTGGAAGATAAGAGATCTGGTAACAAACCTTATTTAGCGAACACATCACGTTTGTACATTTTCAACCACATGAAAATGTGGCTAGTTCAGCAGAGAATAAATTTTCTTGATCAGATAGTGATTGGTACATGGTTGAACAGTGAGACGAGAAGTTGTCCAACAGTTGTATTTCGTGTCCAGATTTGGGAAATAAACAATTTTACCTCAGCGTCCAGCCAGCGGCATAAAATAATGATTTCAATTTTGACCGCTTCCTATCAGTCAGATTCTGCATACTTCTAAATCTTCTCAGTGTCACACGACACAATGTTGACTACCAAAGAAGGATAAATTAGGCCTCTGCAAGAACCGGAGACGAATCAAGCTGTTTCTATTACATCATGAAATACGTCAGCGAGAAGCAATCAATCGTCACAGTATATGATGAGATCTAATATTACTATCGCAAAATAACACACACACAAATATTCGCTTATGCACGCAAGAGTGGATTTCGTGCTACTGACAAGAATGTGTGAGTAGAATATTGGTGTCGTCTTCTGAAGGAATCTCGAACAGCGAAGCGACCGATTTAGTGTTAAAGACAAAACGATCCAGATAATAAGGAGGGAATGTACAGAAGATGAAGCATGTCGGAGGTAGCAGAATATGACCAAACTACAACAAACGAAGTTCCAATATAGGCTTCTCACAATTTGCATCACATTATGTCAGTATTTCAAATGGGCAACACTGACACCAGATATCTCTGTGCTCTGCTATCACAATGCAAGCATCTCAATGATCTGGCCATCATACTCATTTGTCATACTTGTGTTTACACAGAATGACATTACTCTTTCTCATATTTCTTCTAATCACTACATTATCGTATGATTCGTTGGCCTACTTCCACGTTCTTATAGGTCATTCTCGTGGTTAATTCACTTTTCTATTTATAAAATCTCTCGTCAACAAACTGATAATTAATTAATTAATTAATTAAGACGATGAGATGAAGAGAGATTCCGGTTACAAAAATAGAGAAATATTCCATCAGAGTGTGTAATATGATCACACCACACTCTCAATGCAGAGGTATGAATAGATTGTTTATTGAAGGTCATTGACTACCACTGCCCACAGGTATGTGAAGAGATCAATAAGATGTTCATTCACCTTGATGTTGTGTGTGAGGAAGGCTTGATGAATGTGTGTGTGTGTGCGTTTGTGTCTGTGTGCATCGTATGTAGACTGTGCATCATGTGGGGGGAGTCTGTTAACCAACGTGTACTGAGAATGATGTTGTTTCAATGTGTAGTTATATTTGGCAGAGTGGTCGTAGGAATCGACTTATCTGTAGATGTTGTCTGTTGCAGGTACTTCTGAACACAATTGTGGTTTCAGTTGGCTGACTAGAATCTTGATGAGGAGCATTTTTCTAATCGGTGTCTCTCCTGTATATTTTGGAGTCAATGGTTGCAACCAAATAGTTCGTAATCGACATATTCACTTTGAGTTTAATATATAATTATAAAACTGACATCACTAGTAAAACTTCTACTGGTAATAAGAAGGAGAACAGCAATGTAGGAAACTATTACAACTGCTTACAGTACGATTAGCACTACCACTACTACTAGTATAATTTTTGGTAGCAGTATGCAACTGCAACGTGTAGGCCGGTGAACATCAGCCACTCTTGATGCCTTGTAAGTCAAGGAATGAGCTCGACATTGATTTGCAACGCGCAAATAGTGCGAAATTCTCTGTTGATGAGATAATACTAGGTGTACTATTGTGTCCAACCTCCCGTGTATATGGATTTCCAACTGAAATATTGGAGGAAAGAAACGAAACTAAACGGTGTCAAATATTATTATTTTATTGTATCCTTTAATTCTTAGAGGAACTTAAGGCTTCAGCCATGCGTCTCCATTGATTTCGGTTCTCTGCTAGAGTCTTCACCTGGCTTGATGTCTGCCCACACGTTTTCATCTCCTCTTCACATGACCTCCTCCAAGTCACCCTTGCACTGACGACCAACTCGCCGCTTACCTTTCGGGTTCCACTCGAGCAATGGCTTGTCTAGTGATTTCACTTGATGGTTTCCTCATAGTATGGCCAATCCATCTCCATTTCCTTCTGCATATTTGTTTCACAATGGGTTCCTGGTTGGTTCGCTCCCAGAGACTCCCTGTTGTTGATCCTTTCTGGTCATCTGATCTTGAGTATTGAGCGAAGACAGCTGTTAATGAAGGTGTGTAGTTTCTTTGAGATGCTCTTTATGACGCGCAGTGCAAGCCTCTGATCCGTATAGTAGCACTGACTTGATATTGGAGTTGAAAATCCCGATCTTATTTTTTTCATTCTGAGTGCTGTTGACCCCCACACAGACTTGAGAGTAGTGAAAGCTTTTCTTGCTTTTCTGATTCTTGCTTTGATATCCTCGTCAGTTCCGCCGACTGTAGTTGAAACGATGCTTCCAGGTCGGTAGGTAAAAGAGGTTGTTTCTTTCAGGTTCCTCCCATTTATGCTGATTGTTGTCTGTTGTTTTTGTTGCTGTTGGTGGTGTTGCCCAGAAATCTTCATCACCTCTGTTTTATCTATGTTCACCTGAAGTCCTATCTTTTATGCTTCTTCTGCCAACTTGTTGCTCTTCGCTTGCATATCTTCCAGTTTGTGGGAAATCAGACATATATCATCGGCGAAGTCCAGATCCTCCAAGTTGGTTTTTTGTGTTAGTCCATTTTATGCCTGTTTCCTCATTGCCCGCTGTTTTTCGCATTATCCAGTCTACTGCAATCAGGAAAATCATTGGCGATAGTATGCAGCCAGCTTGTCTTACTCCTATTATCACTTCGAAGGATTCCGTAAGTTTCCCGTTGTGGATTACTTGGCATGCAGCGTTATCATACAACTGTTGGATGAGATGTATAATTGTCGGTGGCACCCCGTAGTAGCGAAGTAGTTGCCAAATCACCTCTCGATCGACGCTGTCAAATGCTTTTTCAAAGTCGATGAAGTTGAGATAGAGAGGTGACTGCCATTCCAAGCTTTGTCCAATGATGATCCGTAATGTGACGATCTGATCAATGCATGACTTGTTTCTCCTGAATCCAGCCTGTTCCGGTCGACGTTTTTCATCCAAGTTGGCATGTTTGATACTCTCCAGGATGATGCGGCTTAGTATTTTGCTTGGGATGGGAAGGAACATAATTCCGCGCCAGTTCTTGCATTGACTTAAGTCTCCTTTCTTTGGTAGTTTGAATAGGTATCCTTTCTTCCAATCACCGGGTACTTTGCCTTCTTTCCACACCTTCTCCAGTAGTGGCGTCATCAAGTTCGCTGTTGTCTCTGGGTCCATTTTCAATGCCTCTGCTGGGATTCCATCTGGTCCTGCTGCTTTTCCAGCTTTTAGCATCTTGATTGCCTTCAGAACATCTGATTTCGTCGGGGGGTTGATGTTCACTAGAAGCTCTGTCTCTGTTGTTAGTATTGTTGGGCGCGTTGTATGTGATGATTGATTTAGGAGTCTTTTGAAGTGTTCAGCCCAGTGTTTCTTCTGCTCCACTTCTTTGGTGAGTGACTTTCCATTGTCATCCTTCACCGGCTTAATTTGTGTCAAACTTTTGCCCGATAGGTACCTAGTTGTTTGGTAGAGTGTTGCGAGGTCTCCTCTGCCTGCAGCTTGTTCTGCTTCACTTGCCATGGCTTCATAATATTTTTATTTTGTCTTCTCTGGTACTCTTCGTTACTCTTTTGTTCAGTGTCTTGTAGTTTGCATTCAAATCATGTTTTTGTTGCTCGTCTGTGCACTGGAGAATCTTTTGTTTCACCATCCTTCTCTCTTCTATCAGTTTCCAAGTGTCCGCAGTGAGCCACTGTTTGTCCTGCCTCTTCTTTCTGCCTAGAACTTCCATGCAGGTTGGACTTCACTCTGTTTTCAAGTTGTTCCAGTGCTTTTAGACGCTGACCTCTTCGCTAGTGTTGATTTGTGTCTCGGCTTTGTCTTTTATGTTTGCAGTGAAGATGTCATTTGTATCCTGGTCCTTCAGTTTTTCAGTGTTGAACTTGGCTTGTGGTCTATCTGCAGCTCCTGCTTTTCTGAAAGCTTTTAATTTGATTTGGATTGTCCCTTGTACGAGGTAGTGGTCTGAGTCAATGTCTGCTCCTCTTCTTACTTTTGTGTCCAGCAGGCTGCATCTCCACTTCCTTGAGATTGAGATGAAGTCAATTTGGTTTTTGGTTCGCCTATCTGGTGACACCCATGTAGCCTTGTGGATATCCTTGTGTTTGTATACGCTGCCACTAATCACTAGTTCATTGAAGGCGCAGAAGTCGTCGAAGAGTTCTCCATTTTCATTCATTTCTCCGAGAGCTTCTCTACCCATGATGAGTTCCCTGTCTGTGTTGTCTGATCCCAGTCTGGCGTTCATGTCTCCCATTAGTATTTTAATATCACCAGCTGGAGTATTGTCCATTGTTGCCTGTAGAATTCTTCTTTTTTTTCGAGGTCTGCGTTGTTTGTCGGTGCATAGCATTGTATAACTGACATTTTCCTTCCTTTGGAGTTGAATCTGGCGGTTATTATCCTGGACGAGGTCGCCTCTCATTGCATCAGGGCCTTCGTTGCGGGTGGTGACATCATGATAGCCACGCCCTCGGTGTGTATGTGGTTATCCTCTGGGTGACCGGAGTAAATCACTTACTCAGCCGTTGACAATTTGGTGAGTCCATTATCGTTCCAACTGCTTTTACGTATCCCCAGTACTTGAATTCCATATCTTTTCATTTCGTTTGCGATCTGGGCAGCTTTGCCAATCTCGTGCATGGTGCGGGCATTCCATATCCTCACACAGACTTTTTATTTTGGCTCGAGGATATTCATCGTCGTGAAGTTCCTGTATCAGCTTTGTTTACAGGGTGGGGTTGCTAGCCTCACACCTGAGAAGGCGAGAGAGAAAAATTTAGTGTTGTGTGATCGCAGAGCCCCGGGGACAACTGCTTGAGACCAGTCACACACGGCCTGTTTTTGTTTGTTCTTTCTCGTTTGGTGTGTCTCAGTAGCATATTTATCACTTCTGCCCTGTGACACAGCAACAGGAAGCGCGGTCGTTGTCAATCCGGGCACCGACCGATCCGGCATGATATTTTGTGAGATTGTTTCAATCATAGTATTGGATTAGGTAGCTGCATTTTGTCTAAACGATATCCAAACGACATTTATGACATGGTAGGACCTACAGGAACATAAGTATCAGCCAGTGTAGATCGTCAGGTCATTGTGACTAGCAACCTCGAACACCACGTCAAGGTAGCAGGTATCGGTTGATGTAATAATTATACAAAATGGAATTTCCAGAGTTTTTACATACTGAATTAATTTACGTCATTTCATATATATACACCTGCGAAATATGTGGTTGAAAAGCTCATGCTGATTTCTACAGAAGTGACACCGATATGAAAACTGCTGCTCATCATGATTATAGTCAGCTAACTGAGACAAAAATGGTATTCAGCAAAGCCTGTAGCAGAGAGCATCTACAGATAAGGCGATTCCCAAGTCCATCCATCCAAACACAACTGCATATTGGAACAACAGCATTGTCAGTACGCGTTGTCATAACATGTATTCACCCCATCAGTAGTGGTCTCCTGTTGCTAGGTCAACTCCTAGAAAATTTACATAGGAATGTGGTAAATCATATGTTGAAGAGGTCTCTGAATTTAATTCTAGCCTACATGATGTCAATGTAAATAAGAAGCACACGTTATTCTTAGATATCGCACCAATTGTTCACCAATGTACTTCTGCTGAAGACTGCCGAATTCTTGTGCCAACAAAGACTAGAAAAGCAGTTCGATCTTGCAATTCCAATCACAAGTCTCAAAGAGCAGCATCTAAGATGACTTATAAATGTGCACCACATTTAACAACTTTCATTACAGACTCTATCCTATTTTGGAAGGTTTCTTTATGGCTAGGCTCGAAAATGTTACACTGAATAAGGTAATGGACGAAACGGATTGTTATTTTCGTTATATTAATGATAAGTCTATTATTCTTGATGAGAGAGCTGAAAAGAATGAAATGTTAAAGGAATTTAACGATGAACATCCATCGCTCATCGTAACTTGTGAAGAAGAACATGATGGTAGACTACACTTCTTTGATGTCCATTTGCACACTTTTCCCTCCTTTCAAATCTTTCGCAATGATGGCGTCAGCATATCCATTGCCGTCTCCCGGTCAGCTCTCAGTGCTTCGTGGGCAACATTGAATGCGATTTCAAATAAAAGCAGTGGTAAGAAGAGATAGAACAATTGATCAAATCTGGACGCCAAGCTGACCCATACACCAACTTCAAAGTCATCTATAGAATACGTGACAATCTTATTGAGAGATTACTTATCAGAATTCTTCAAACCACAGCTGCAACGGCAGTTCACATATGAAATCCCGAACTCTGCAAGCAAAAGAAGTTCCTTCAGTCACTAAATCTACAATATGCATGATATGTCTTTACACCGGATATGTAAATTTTGTGTTCTGTATCTGACCGTATTATTTACTTCTCTCACCCGCCACTGAATTCTTACCCTCTCCTCTATTTTTACCATTGTTATTCTCGTCTAGTTTAATAGCTCGCTTGTTTTCTAGACGGCTGTAGCTCGAGAAAAGAGGGAGAGTTAAGTGTGGGCCTAGTTAACCCACCACCGAAAATCAATCAAACTGCTAAAGAAATCTCAATGCATAGGAAAGATAATAAAGATACAAAAAATGCTTAAAAAGACTTGTTCTCCGTTAAAATCGGAGAGGCGAAATGACGCGAGATTGTGAATGTCTTTCCGAAGCCAATCAGTCGATGTGTCTCCTTCCGATGAAAGCAAGAATCGGTGTGAGGACGTGCAATGTTCGTACAATGTTTGAAGCTGAGAAAGCTGTCCGAGTAGTCGGAGAAATGAGAAGATTTGTATGCAAGTGCTGTGAATTAGCGAGAGTAAGTGGAATGGGTGTGCACTGTGCAAATTGCAAACTGGATAGTCAATAATCTACCCAGACGACAACTATGGGCACAATGATGAAGAAGCTATAATCATGTCACCAACATCACACAAAGACCTCATACAACTGGAGCCAATCTCATTCACGAAAATGAAAGAAATATTCACCTCAGAAGTGAGAGAGGAAGGTCACAGTCATGCAAAGCTACGCGCCTACAAGCGATTCAGAACAATTGGAGAAGGACGATTTCTAAAGACATTTGCAAAAACTAATGGACAAAGTCCCAAATGGCAACATCAGAATCCTTATGAATGATATAAATGCCAGTCAAACTGGGAGAAGAAAATACATGAAGAGAACATATCACATGTCGAGATGCTTTCAGTCAAATAATGTAGAATGGAGCAACCTTTGCGACTTCTTTACTTTCAGTGATTTGTTAACTGATGGTAGCACACAAATGCACAAAGATATACCGAAGGCAAATGGACTTCATCTGAAGGACACATCACAAACCAGATAGACTACATCTCAGTTTCATTCAAGGAAATGGAGATGCAGCTAGTCTGCTGGATTCAAAGTCGGGGAGAGGGTCAGAAAGCGCTGGCTGAAACCATCATCTCGCCCAGTCAAACTTCAAGGTGAAGCCGAACACCCTGAAAAGAGCTGGAGATGGATAGCCATTCAAGTTGGACTATCAGAAACCGAAAGATGAAACTAAGATTGACACCTTCACTGCAGACATCAGAGCCAAGTCATAGATATTAAGTGCCATAACTGAGAATACCTACGTGGAAGAATACTGGAACTCTCTGAAGGTGATGTCCAGAGAAACGTGTACAACCGTACTTGGAAAAGAGAAGAGAGAGGACAAGGAATGAGAAGGCGATTGTGGAGCAGAAGATGAAACACTGCAAAGATGGACAGTGGAGGTGGAAGCCGAGTTCTATTTACCACTCACTGAATGTAGAGGTGAAGAAGAGTGCCAGAACAGACAAAAATTTATATATTTGCTTCGAAATAGTGTGGAAGCAAGCTATATCAAAAAGGGATAATTCTACAACACATTGTCAACTGAAGGAGAATAGTTAGAGTGCAGGTGAACGAGACCTCAGAAAAACACATCAGATAATCAGTTGCCTGTCCTGGAAGAGGTCAGCGTATATGCAACTTATAAAATATGATCAAGGGAAGCTGACTATCAAAGAGGGGAAACAAAATGAAACAACGCACTGATCACTTCAAATGATTCTGGAATCGACTATCACCTGCTAATCGTCCAGAAATATCATCAAAAGCTGGCAGATGTCAACGAGTGGACACCAATCCTCCACCGAAAGCAGAAACCTTGAATGAAATGAAGCTACTGATGTCCAGAAAGGCACACGAAACAGATGGAATTCACTTCGAAGCACTGAGAACTGACAGGGAGGCTGCAGTGAATACGCTGACGCCATCATTGCACAAGGTTTGAGACGAGGGAAAAGTGCTCAATTGGACATCAAGGAAGTGTTGTCCATCATCATGTTTTTCGTGAGAATTAAAGATGAGCGAGGGATGTGCATCGTGAAATTCAATCGACATTTCATTCTCGTCAGCTTTCTCATCAAGAATAACAAACTTATGCTCAAGATAAAGAAAATAAGAATCCACATTTTCAGTTGCCATATCCAATGAACTGTTTTCGGGCTGAGGAAGAAAGAAACCCAACAAAATTGAACCCAGGTGGCAGAACCAACGGCAATACCGTTGGTTTGTCTGTAATAAAAGGTTGTTGAGTGTGAAGTGTACATTTAAAGTGCATCTTGGAAGCCTCTCTTTGAGACTAATGATTGGAATTCCGATATCGAACTGCTTTTCTAATATATGTTGGCACATGAATTCCGGAGTCTCTATCAGAGGCACATTGGTGCACAATGATGAGACATCTAAGGATGGCACATGCTTCCCATTTACACTGATATCGTGTATGTTATACATCGATTCAAAGCCATTTTAACACTATGATAAACCACCTTCTTGTGTATAAGTCATAGGAGTTTACCTAGCCACGGAATAATCCTATTCATAGTGTTAACATAAGTTACGCCTTCAAGGTATCAAGAAGTAGCACCCCATCATCTTTGGTGACTTGATATATGTCGATGGACGACTGAGTAATAGCAGACTGTCAAGTTCGGAAATACATTCAGCCATTTTACTTAAAACATTTCTTGTCATGGAAGTTGTCATTCGGCGTTGTTATGAAACAGAGGAACATATGGAGTTAGCTCATATTTTGGAGCAGATCACTCCAGCCCCTTTAGTTTTTAGTCAGGACGCAATACAGATAAAAGATATGAGTGTATATTTACTCTTATAATTGGAAACTCAGGCGGTTCACTTAGAAGTGGCTCACACTATTTCTATCGATTCATTCCTGATTATGCTTTCATGCCTAAACAACCATAGAGGTACTCCAAGAGATGTGCATTGACCGAGGTAAAAGTTTTGTTGGAGCTGATCGTGAATTACGCCAAGTCTTACGGTGGTGGTGTGATACAGACAATGTGTTCTAACGGATTATTACTCTCACATAGTCCCACAGTTCAATATTGCATTAGGAAGAGAATAATATATGTATTTGAACATTCAATTTCACGTTGTCAAGTTAAACAAAATTCACACGGTCAGTGAATGGTTGAAGAATATAAAATTATGTAAATGTATATATAAATCTATATTAGTTTGATCACTTGAAAATATGCTTTGGCTTCCGTGTCCTGACTTTTGCAGCTACACTAACACAACTCGAAAGCGATTTTATGATTAAAGCGATGACCAATCGTGGAATAGAATGGGAAATAGACCCACCTTATGACAGTCACCTTCGTAGAGTATGGGAGAGGGTGACTAGAAATGTGAGTCAATTATTTATGGTGATCTCGAAGGAGAAAGATGGAAATCAAGACACCCAGAAGTATAATCGACCGTGATGTACGCAAAGTTTGCCTTATCGAAGATATTGAGGAAAGATTAGCACCTTTAGGGAAATATGTCTGTATAGTGGAGGCAGATGTGGCAAGGGTGGATTCCACAATTTCCGAATCTTGTCAGGAGGTAGACGAGGCAGAATCAAGTTGGATTTGAGAGGGTGGTGTTAATTTCCTCCCATTCTGTTGTTTGTTATTGTGTTAGGATTTATACTACTTAACGCGAGTAAGTAGAATGAGCATATTTTGAACATGCTTAACTTTGACTCCGTTTGCCGTTGAAGTTCAACTCACTTATTGTAATACCAGCTTATTTGATGTATGGTAATTGTTTTCTTATAGTCAAACATCGTCCACTGTATATGCCTAATTTCAGTACCCGTAGCTGCTGAACATTCTTGATTCGTACTCCTCTATTCTGTGTCTGTCCTTCACGCATTATTTAAAACGACACGTCGATCGCCTTTAACACAGCATTGCTTTTTTTTAAATAATTGACTCACACTGACTGCGGTTTGGACGGTGTTTTTTCACAGACATCTCACAGTCGAGGATTGTATATTATATTTCATTATTACATGTTTAGTACAGTCTTGTAGATGAGATCAATCGTGTGTTTTTGTCTTTTAGGCATCAGTGCAAGTGCGGTATGAATAATCGTTTCGATTATCGTCTTGAATTACTTTTCGAAGATTTTCATCATCATATATACAGGAAAACCTAGTAGCTGGACTGAACATTCTGTGAAATCCACATTCCCAGGTCTCCAAACGAACATTTCCAAATTATTCGCAAATCAGTCATTCAATTGACACCGTGTAATTTTGTTTGTTCCCTTAAATATTTCAGTTGGATATTCGTTTACACTGGAGGGTTAGCAGAATTGCACACCTAGTATTTTCTAAACAACAGAGAATTTCCAACTATGTGTGCGTGGCCCATCATTTTCGAAGCCATTCCTTGACTGAAATGGTAACAAAAGTGGCTGATATTCACCGGAGTGCACCTTAAAGTTAGCTGCGTATACCAAACATACTAGTAGCGTTAATGGTGTGAGATGTTACAGCTAGATACTACTAATACTACTAGGAGAAGTAGTAATCACATCCGTAGGCGGTGGTAGCCAAATGACCTTCAATATACAACCTAATCATACCTCTGTATTGACAGTGTAGCTTGATCATATTACACAATTTGATGAAATATTTCTCTATATTTATAACTGGAATCTCTCTTCATCTCATCGTCTTAATTAATTAGTTAATTATCAGTTTGTTGACTGGAGATTTTATAAATAGAAATGTGAATTAACCATGAGAATGACCTCAAAGATGGCGTAATTATGTTAATGAATCATACGATAATGTGGTGATTAGAAGAAATAAGAGAAAGAGGAATGTCATTCTGTGTACACAAGTATGACAATTGAGTATGATGGCCAGATCTTTGAGATGCTTGCATTGTGAAAGCACAACACAGAGATATTTGGCACCAGTGTTGTTCATTTGGCATACTGACATATTGTGATGCAAACTGTGAGAAGCCTATATTGAAACTCCAGTTGTTGTAGTTTAGTCATATTCTGCTACTTCCGTTCATGCTTCATCCTCTGAACATTCCTTCCCAATGATCCTAGTCGTTTTGTCTACACAAGTAAATTGGTCGCTTCATTGTTCGAGATTCCTTCAGAAGACGACACCAATATTCTACTCACACATTCTTGTCAGCAGCATGAAATCCACTTTTGCGTACACAAGCGAATATTTTCTTGTTTGTCGTTTTGCCATAATAATATGAGATCTCCTCATATACTGTGACGACTGATTACTTCTCGTTGACATCTTCCCAAACATTCATCTTGTTCTCTCAGTCTAACTGACAGAAGCGAAACACAGAATCACCTGAATTCTAACTTTTTATACTGCGTCACATATTTTCACGACTAACAGATCCCATGGGTATTTCCATTCTTTCAGCATTTGCTGAGGACATCCAGCAGAAGAAAGAAATCATTCGGCAGTAAATCCTGAAATCGCACCATGTAATCTGATTCTCACCATAATAATAGATCAAGTGCACTTGTATCAAATTACACCCTATCGATTGATCGAGATAATAATAATAATAGCTTTATTCCGAACAGTATTTGTGGTTCAGATATGGAATTTTCAGCTTGCGTTACAATATTGCATCTAATTACCTCATAAATTTTTATAAGATTTATAAAAACAAAAAGCAACAACAAGAAAAATGAAAAAGAAATAAAAGAAATAAAAAAGAACACATATTTAAAGAATGCACCACAGGATATGAAATATAAAATTAGTGTGTATTAGAATATGTGAGCAACAATATAATAGTAACAAGGAAAGGAGAACAAAAACTAATGGGAACTATTTGTTAGAGTGCCGCAGTAAGTTGATCGTGTCATACCTAACGGATTTCTCATCACATAACAGCTGTGCCAGATAAGGTATTGTGGAGATTTGTACTTGGTAGTCCTAGCATATAGCCTCCTATAACTGCTTCTAGTTCTACCAGATGAAATGCAAGGAGAAAGGTGCGTATATAGAGAGTGTTTGGGGTCAGACAATATAGAATTCGCTAGTTTCTTACATGACATTACATGGCTATCCACAATGGTGTTAACCAGTTGGTTTAACGAAATCCCACTTGCCCTACTAACAGCTTTTAGTGCCCTACGCAGCAAAGCAAAATATTTCTTAAGTAGTCCAGGAAAGATTAGTGGAGAGCGGTAAAGAGGGATGATTACAGTAGAAGAATTGACAAGCTGAGAATGCAAAGACTGCTTTATACCAGACTGCCTTAACTTCCTAACGTAGAACGTTAAGCAAAACATCTTTCTAGTAACTAGCAAGATGTGAGAGGACCAGGAAAGATCGGAGGAAATACTAAGTCCAAGGTACTTGACATTAGATGTAGTTTCAACCTCTATGCCGTGAATGATAGTGGGGCTATGTGAGCTAGCTAGTTGTCGTAGGTCACTTTTTCGTCTGAAAGTGAAATTGACTACCTGACATTTAGACGGATTCAGCTTAAGACCGTTTGAAGAAGACCACTGACTAATTTCCGACAGAAAGTTATTTAATATGGAACAGTCTGACTGAGAGTTGACAGGCATGGAGACAGAGAGCTCATCAGCATACTTGACAAAAGTGGCTACATCAGAATTGGGCAAGTCATGTAAGAAAAAAGAAAACAGAATAGGAGAAAGAACAGCACCTTGAGGAACACCAGCTAAAGTAAGTGAGGTGGTGGAGGACTTCCCATTGTAGACAGTGCACTGCTTCCTATCAGAAAAGTAGGAATACAACCACTTATTTACCCAGCTCTCACTCTGTGTTGCAGCAAGCTTACTTAACAAGAGAGACCTACGAACAGAGTCAAATGCAGATGTGTAATCAAGGAAGGAACACCGAACGTATTTGGCTCTTCTATCTAAACTAGAGACTAAATTATGATATACAACAACAGCGGCATCTAAGGTACACCTACTATGTTTATAGGCAAACTGGTTGGGTTCATTAAAAGGCTCTAAAGAGGGTTCAAGATTAAGTAAAATAGGTCTTTCCATAACTTTTAAAAAAGGTGAGGTAATAACAATCGGTCGAAACTTAACAGTAGGTCCACTTGTTGATTTAGGCACTGCATTCAAATCATGTTTTTGTTGCTCGTCGGTGCACTGGAGAATCTTTTGTTTTACCATCCCTCTCTCTTCTATCAGTCTTTAAGTGTCCGTAGTGAGCCATTGTTTGTCCTGTCTCTTCTTTCTGCCTAGAACTTCCATGCAGGTTTGACTCCACACGGTCTTCAAGTTGTTTCAGTGCTTTTCGACGCTGACCTCTTCGCTAGTGTTGATTTGTGTTTCAGCTTTGTCTTTTATACTTGCAGTGAAGATGTCCTTTGTTTCCTGGTCCTTCAGGTTTTGAGTGTTGAACTTGGCTTGTGGTCTATCTGCAGCTCCTGTTTCTCTGAAAGCTTTTAATTTGATTTGCATTGTCCCTTGTACGAGATAGTGGTCTGAGCCAATGTCTGCTCCTCTTCTTACTTTTGTGTCCAGCAGGCTGCGCCTCCACTTCCTTGAGATTGAGATGAAGCCGATTTGGTTTTTGGTTCGCCCATCTGGTGACACCCATGTAGCCTTGTGCATATCCTTGTGTTTGTATACGCTGTCACCAATCACTAGTTCATTGGATGCACAGAAGTTGGCGAAGAGTTCTCCGTTTTCATTCATTTCTCCGAGAGCTTCTCTACCCATGATGAGTTCCCTTCCTGTGTTGTCTGGTCCCAGTTTGGCGTTCATGTCTCCCATTAGTATTTTAATGTCACCAGCTGGAGTATTGTCCATTGTTGCCTGTAGTTGTCTGTAGAATTCTTCTTTCTTTTCAAGGTCTGCGTTGTTGGTCGGTGCATAGCATTGTATAATTGACACTTTCCTTCCTTTGGATTTGAATCTGGTGGTCATTATCCTGGGCGAGATCACCTCTCATTGCATCAGGGCTTTCGGTACCGTTGGTGACATCATGATAGCCACGTCCTCAGTGTGTGTGTGGTTATCCTCTGGATGACCGGAGTAGATCACTGACTTACCCATTGACAATTTGGTGAGTCCATTCCCGTTCCATCTGCTTCCACATACCCCCAGTACTTGAATTCCGTATCTTTTCATTTCGTTTGCGATCTGGGCAGCCTTGCCAATCTCGTGCATGGTGCGGACATTCCATGCCCCCACACAGACTTTTTCTTTTGGCGCAAGGAGATTCATCGTCGTGAAGTTCCTGTAGCAGCTTTGTTTACAGGGTGGGGTTGCTAAACTCACACCTGTGAAGGGGAGAGAGAAAAAGTTAGTGTTGCGTGATCGCAGAGCCCAGGGGACCACTGCTTGAGGCCGGTCACACACAGCCTGTTTTTGTTTGTTCTTTCTCGTTTGGTGTGTCTCAGTAGCATATTTATCACTTCTGCCGTGTGACACAGCAACAGGAAGCGTGGTCGTTGTCAATCCGGGCCCCGACCGATCCGGCATGATATTTTGTGAGATTGTTTGAATCATAGTATTGGATTGGGTAGCTGCTTTTTGTCTAACCGATATCCAAACAACATTTATGGCATGGAAGAAACCACAGGAAAATAAGTTCCAGCCAGTTTAGCTCGTTGGGTCATTGTGATATGCAAGCTCGAACACAACGTCAAGGTAGCAGTTATCGGTCAAGGTGATAATTATACAAAATGGAATTTCCAGAGTTTTGTACACACTGAAACAATTTTCGTCATTTCATATATATATATACCTACGAAATATGTGGTTGAAAAGCTCATGCTGATTTATACAGAAGTGACACCGATTTTAAAACTGCTGCTCATCATGATTATTGTCAGCTAATTGAGACAAAAATGCTATTCAGCGATACCTGCAACAGACAGCATCTACAGATAAGGCGATTCCCAAGTCCATCCATCCAAACACAACTGCATATTGGAACAACAGCATTGTCAGCACACGTTGTCATAACATGTATTCACCCCATCAGTAGTGGGCTCCTGTTTCTAGGTCAACTCCGAGAAAATTTACATAGGAATGTGGTAAATCATATGTTGAAGAGGTCTCTGAATTTAATTCTAGCCTACACGATGTCAATGTAAGTAGGAGGCACACGTTATCCTTAGATGTCTCACCATTGTTCACCAATGCGCCTCTGCTGAAGACTGCCGAATTCTTGTGCCAACAAAGACTAGAAAAGCAGTTCGATCTTGCAGTTCCAATCACAAGTCTCAAAGAGCGGCATCTAAGATGACTTATAAATGTGCACCACATTTAACAACTTTCATTACAGACTCTATCCTATTTTGGTAGGTTTCTTTATGCCTAGGCTCGAAAATGTTACACTGAATAAGGTGATAGAGGAAACGGATTCTTATTTTCGTTATATTAATGATAAGTTTAGTAGTCTTGATGAGAAAGCTGAAAAGAATGAAATGGTAAAGGAATTTAACGATGAACATCCATCGCTCATCTTAACTTGTGAAGAAGAACATGATGGTAGACTACACTTCTTTGATGTCCATTTGCACACTTTTCCCTCCTTTCAAATCTTTCGCAATGATGATGGCGTCAGCATATCCATTGCCATCTCCCGGTCAGCTCTCAGTGCTTCGTAGGGAACATGGAACGAGATTCAAAATAAAGGCAGTGGTAAGAAGAGGTAGGAAAATTGATCAAATCTGGACGCCAAGCTGACCCATACACCAACTTCAAAGTTATCTACAGAATACGTGACAATCTTATTGAGAGATTACTAATCAGAATTCTTCAAACTACAGAAGCGACAGGAGTTTACCTATTAAATCCAGAAATTTTAAGAAATTTTCAACTCAGAAGTAAGAGAGGAACGTCAAAGTCATCCAAATCTACGAGGAATGGATGTGCACTGTGCAAATCGCAAACTGGAGAGTCAATAATCCACCCAGACGACAACTATGGGCACAATGTTGGAGAAGCTATAATCATGTAACCAACATCACACAAAGACCTCATACAACCGGAGCCAATCTCATTTACGAAAATGAAAGAAATTTTAACCTCAGAAGTAAGAGAGGAAGGTCACACTCATCTAAATCTACGCGCCTACAAGCGATTCAGAACAATTGGAGAAGGACGATTTCTAAAGACATTTGCAAAAACTAATGGACAAAGTCCCAAATGGCAACATCAGAATCCTTATGAATGATATAAATGCCAGTCAGACTGGGAGAAGACAATACATGAAGAGAACATATCATGTATCGACAGGCTTTCGGTCAAATAATGTAGAATGGAGCAACTTTTGCGGATTTCTTTACTTTCAGTGATTTGTTAACTGATGGTAGCACATAAACGCACAAGGATATACCGAAGGCAAATGGATTTCATCTGACGGACACATCACAAACCAGATAGACTACATCTCAGTTTCATTCAAGGAAGTGGAGATGCAGCTAGTCTGCTGGATTCAAAGTCGAGGTGGGCAGCAGACGCTGGCTGAAACCATCATCTCGTCTAAGCAAACTTCAAGGTGAAGCTGAGAACGCTGAAAGGAGCTGAAGGTGGATCGCAATTCAAGTTCGACTATCAGAAACCGAAAGATGAAACTAAAATGGACACCTTCACCGCATACTTTACAGGCAAGTCATGGATATTAAGTGGCATCACTGAGGATACCTACGTGGAAGAATACTGGAACTCTCTGAAGGTGATGCCTAGAGAAACGTGTACAACCGTACTAGTAAAAAAGAAGAGAGAAGACAAGAAGTGAGAAGGCGATTGTGGAGCAGAAGATGAAACACTGCAAAGATGGACAGTGAAGGGAGAAGCCGAGTAGATGAAGAAGAGTGCTAGAACAGACGAAAATTCCTTAGTCGTTCCAAAATACTGTGGAAGCAAGCTGTAACAAAAAGAGACAATTCTAAAACACGCTATCAACTGAAGCAGAAGATTTAGATTGTAGGTGAACAAGACCTCAGAAAACCACATCGGATAATCAGTTGCCTGTCCTGGAAGAGATCAGCGTATATGCAACTTATAAAAGATGATCAAGGGAAGCTGACTATCAAAGAGGAGAAACAAAATCAAACAATGAACTGATCACTTCAAATGATTCTGGAATCGACTATCACCTGCTAATCGTCCAGAAATATCACTGAAAGCTGGCAGATATCAACGAGTGGACACCAATCCTCCACCGAAAGCAGAAACCTTGAATGCAATGAAGCTACTGATATTCGAAAAGGCACACGAAACAGTTGAAATTCCTTTCGAAGCACTGAGAACTGACAGGGAGGCTGCAGTGGATACGCTGACGCCATCATTGCACAAGGTTTGAAAGGAGGGAAAACCGCTCAGTTGGACATCAAGGAAGTAGAGTCCATCATCATGTTTTTCGTGAGGAGTGAAGTTGAGCGACGAATGTGCATCGTGAAATTCCATCAACATTTCATTCTCGTCAGCTTTCTCATCAAGAATAACAAACTTACGCTCAACACAACGAAAATAATAATCCACATTATCAGTTGCCACATCCAATGGACCGTTTTAGAGCTTAGGAAGAAAGAAACCCGAAAAAATTGAACACAGAGGGAGTACCAATGGCAGTACTGTTTGTTTGTGTGTAATAAAGGTTGTTGAGTTTGAAGTGTACATTTACAGTGCATCTTAGAAGTCTCCCTTTGAGACTAATGATTGGAATTCCAATATCGAACTGCTTTTCTAATATTTGTTGGCACATGAATTCCGGAGTCTCCATCAGAGGAAAATTGGTGCACAATGATGAGACATCTAAGGATGACATATGCTTTACATTTACACTGAAATCCTGTGGGTTATAAATGGATTGAAAGCGATCATTAACACTATGATATACCACCTTCTTGTGTAAAAGTCATAGGAGTTTACCTAGCCATGGAATAATTCTATTCATAGTGTAAATATAAGTTACGCCTTTGGTGACTTGATATATGTCGATGGACGACTGAGTAATAGCAGACTGCCAAGTTCGGAAATACATTCAGCCATTTTACTTAAAGCATTTCTTGTCATGGAATTTGTCATTCGCCATTGTCATGAGACAGAGGAACATATGGAGTTAGCTCATATTTTGGAGCAGATCACTCCTGCCCCTTATGATAGTCACGTTCGTGGAGTGTGGGAGAGTGTGATTAGAAATGTGAGTCAGTTACATATGGTGATCTCGAAGGAGCAAGTTGGAAATCAAGACACCCAGAAATATGATCGACTGTGATGTACGCAAAGTCTGCCTAATCGAAGATATTGAAGAAAGATTAGTACATTTAGTGAAATATGTCTGAATAGTGGAGTCAGATGTGGCAAGGGTGGATTCTACAATTTTCGGAATCTTGTCAGGAGGTAGACGAGGCAGAATCAGGCTGGTTTTGGGATGGTAGTGTTAATTGCCTCCCACACTGTTGTTTCTTATTGTGCTAAAATTCATACTACTTAACGCGAGTAAGCAGTATGAGTATCTTATGTACATGCCTAACTTTGACTCCGTTTGCCATTGAAGTTCAACTCACTTATTGTGATACCAACATATTTGATATATGGTAATTGTTTTCCAACAGTCAAACATTGTCCACGGTATTCGCCTTATTTCAGTACCCATAGCTGCTGAAATTCTTGATTCGTACTCCTCTATTCTGTGTCTGTCCTTCACGCATTATTTCAAACGACACGTGGATCGCGTTTGACACAGCATTGCTATTTTTTGAGTAATTATTGACTCACATTGGCTGTGGTTTGGACGGTGTTTTTTCACAGACATCACACAGTCGAGGTTTGTATATTATATTTCATTATTCCATGTTTAGTATAGTATTGTAGATTAGATGAATCGTGTGTTTTTGGACTGTACGCATCAGTGGAAGTGCGGTATGAATAATCGTTTCGATTATCGTCTTGAATTACTTTTCGAAGATTTTCATCATCATATCTCGAGGAAAACCTAGTAGCTGGACTGAAGATTCTGTGAAATCCACATTCCCAGGTCTCGAAACGACCATTTTCAGATTATTCGCAAATCAGTTATTCAATTGACACCGTGTAATTTTTTTTGTTACCTTAAATATTGCAGTTGTAAATTCGCTTGCACTGGAGGGTTAGCAGAATTGCACACCTTGTATTTTCTCAACAACAGAGAATTTCCAACTATGTATGCGTCGCGCATCATTTTCGAAGACATTCCTTGACTGAGAAGGTGACAAAAGTGGCTGATATTCACCGGACTGCACCTTAAAGTTATCTGCTTATACAACAAATACTAGTAGCGTCAGTGGTGTGAGATGTTGCAGAAAGATACTACTAATACTACCAGTAGTAGCGGTAATCACATCCGTAGGCGGTGGTAGTCAATGACCTTCAATAAACAACCTAATAATACCTCTGTGTTGACAGTGTGGTGTGATCATATTCCACACGCTGATGAAATATTTCTCTATTTTTGTAACTGGAATCTCTCTTCATCTCATCGTCTTAATTAATTATCAGTTTTATAACAAAAGATTTTATAAATAGAAAGTGAAAAACCCTGAGTATGACCTAGAAGTAGGTGGAAGTAGGCCAATGAATCATACGACAATGTGGTGATTACAAGAAATATGAGAAAGTGTAATGTCATTCTGTGTACACAAGTAGGTATGATGGCCAGAACTTTGAGATGCTTGCATTGTGATAGCAGAATACAAGGGTATTTGGTATCAGTGTTGTTCATTTGGCATACTGACATAATGCGAGGACAAATTGTGAGAAGCCTATATTGACACTCCAGTTGTTGTAGCTTAGTCATATTCTGCCATCTAAATTCATGCTTTATCCTCTGAACATTCTTTCCGAATGATCCTAATTCTCAATTCTTTATAACCTATTCGGTCACTTCGTTGTTCTAGATTCCTTCAGAAGTTATTATCGTTGTTCCCTTGGGTTCCTAGTGGAGCATAGGACTTCAACTGCACATCTCCACTTGCTTCTGTCTTCTGCTGTACTTTTCACCTGCAACCATGTTAGTCCATACTGTTTCAACGCTTCTTCACACAATCTCCTCCATGTCAACCTTGGACGTCCCACGCACAGCTTCCTTTTCGGGTTCCATCCGAGCTATGGCCTGACGCGCTGTGTCACCCAGCTGCCTCCTCAGAGAGTGTCCAATCCATCTCCACTTCCTCCTGCATATTTGTTGAGCGATTAGTTCTTGTTTTGTTTGTTCACACAGTTTCTTGTTGGTGATAATTTCCGGCCATCTGATCTTCAGTATGGAGCGAAGACAGTTGTTGATAAAGGTCTGGAACCTGTTGGAAATAATCTTGGTGACTCCCCAAGTTTCTGATCCGTATAGAAAAACTGACTTCACGTTTGTATTGAAAATCCGAATTTTGTTGTTGATGCTGAGTGACGAAGATTTCCAGATTGGTTTCAGGTTGATGAATGTGTTTCTCGCCTTCCCGATTCTCGATTTGACATCCTCGTCCGTTCCTCCTGTGGTTGAGACAATGCTCCCCAGATAAGTGAAAGAAGTAACCTCTTTCAAATCCCTCCCGTTGATGGTGATTGGCACTGGATATTGCTGATTCTGTTGTTGTTGTTGGTTGGTTGTTTTCATAACCTCCGTCTTGTCTATGTTCACCTGGAGTCCTGTCTTCTCTGGCTGCTTCTCCGACCAGTTTGTCGGTTTTTCCTTGTAAGTCTTCGATTTTGTGTGACATCAAACATAAATCATCCACGCGCGAAATCCAGGTCTTCTGGGTTCTTCACGTCGGTCCAGGATATCCCTGTCTTCTCGTTTCCCACTGTCTGACGCATAATCCAGTCCACCACAATTAGGAATATCATTGGTGATAATAAGCACTCTTGTCTGACTCCTGTGTTTACTCCAAACGCTTCGCTGAGTTTTCCGTTGTGGATCACTTGACATGTGCCGTTGTCGTACAGTTGTTGAATAAGGTTGATGAATATTTGTGGTACGCCGTAGTACTCGAGTAGTTTCCAAATTACTTCGCGGTCAACGCTGTAGAAGGCCTTCTCAAAGGTTATAAGGATGATGTAATGGTTTGATTGCCATTCTATGCTTTGTTTGATGATAATGCGTAGAATGCAATTTGGTCAGAACGTGATTTGCCTTTCCTGAATCCAGCTTGTTCTGGTTGGAGCTCTGTATCCAGTGCGTCCTTGATTCTCTCCAGGATGATGCGACTCAGGATTTTACTTGGCGTCGACAGGAGCATGATTCCTCGCCAGTTCTTGCAGAGTCCTAATACCCCCTCTTTGGTAGTTTCACGAGGTAACCTTTCCTCCAGTCAGTAGGCACCTTTCCCTCTTTACAGATCTTTTGCAATAATGGAGTCAGCATACCTGCTGTCGTCTCTGGGTCCGCTTTCAGTGCTTCCGGGGGTATTCCATCTGGTCCAGCTGCTTTTCCAGCTTTCGGAAGCTTGATTGCATTCAAGACTTCAGCTTTCGTTGGAGGATCGGTGTCAACTTGCAGTTGTGTACGTGCTGTTTTTGGTATTTCTGGACGGGTTGTAGGTGATGGTCGATTCAAGAGTCCTTTGAAGTGGTCCGCCCATTGTTTAATCTGTCTTTCTTCTTTGGTAATTGGGTTCCCTTGGCTGTCTTTTATAGGTTTCACTTGTGTTGATCTCTTCTCGGATAGAGACTTCGTTATCTGATATAGTGTCCTCAGGTCCCTTTTGCCTGCTGCCTTCTCAGCTTCAGTAGCCAGGTTGTCGTAGAATTGTCTTTTGTCCTTCCTGGCACTCTTCTTCACTTCTTTGTCCAGTGCTGTGTAAGTTGAGCTCAGCGTCTCTTTCTCTTGTCCGTCTTTGCATTGAATCATTTTTTCTTTCACCATTCTCCTCTCCTCTATTAGTTTCCAAGTGTCCGTTGAGAGCCATTCCTTGTCTTGTTTCTTCTTTCTTCCTAAAACCGTTGAACACGTTTCGTTGAAAATCACCTTCAAAGATTTCCAATGGTCCTTGAGGCTTTCAGCTTCACCTTGAAATTCCCTTGTACTAGATAGTGGTCTGAACCCACATCTGCTCCTCTCCTCGATCTTGTGTCCAGTAGGCTCCGTCTCCACT